>CAUZXP010000246.1:0-10000 GCA_963584105.1 Alviniconcha strummeri
TCTTTGTTAGAGTAGTTGCACCATTCTGCAAATGGAGAGCATTGTACAACACAATCCTCAGTCTGTTTGCCCAGAAAACATTTCAGATTCGGATTCAGATTCTTATTCACCAAGTTTTGCAACATGGAAAGTGTCTCAAAAGGCGGTAAGCGTACAAGCATAAGCAAACAACATTTACTGTCTATTCCTGTCCTGAAGGAAGCTTTTGTGGGATGCATGACCTGCTTCTGAATCTGTTCCCATCCAGTCACAAACCAGGATCAAAACAAAAGCTATATTGTGGGTGCCCCAAACAAACAAAATGAGACTTTATCTCTGTAGCCATGCACACTTGTGTCTAACTGCTCTCCTTTTAGTTGGTCCTAGAATTTGTGTGTGTGTGTGTGTGGGGGGGGGGGGGGGGGGGGGGGGGGGTGTTGGTCCTAGGATGTTTTTTGGGGTGTGTGGTGAGTTGGTCCTAGAATTTGGGTTCAGGGTGGTGGGGGGGGGGGGGGGGGGGAGTTGGCCCGAGGATTGGGGGGGGGGGGAGTTGGCCCTAGGATTGGGGGGGGAGTTGGCCCTAGGATTGGGGGGGGGGAGTTGGCCCTAGGATTGGGGGGGGGTTGGCCCTAGGATTGGGGGGGGGGTTGGCCCTAGGATTGGGGGGGGGTTGGCCCTAGGATTGGGGGGGGGGGGGAGTTGGCCCAAGGATTGGGGGGGGGGGGGAGTTGGCCCTAGGATTGGGGGAGGAGTTGGCCCTAGGATTGGGGGGGGGGGAGTTGGCCCTAGGATTGGGGGGGGGGGGGGAGAATTGGTCCTAGGATCTTTTTTTTGTGGGTTGGGGATGGTGAGTTGGTCCTACAATTTGGAAGGGGGGGGGGGGGGGAGAGCTGGTCCTAAAATTGGGGATGGGAGGTGGGGGGGGGGTGAGTTGGTCCTAGGATTAATGGGGGTTGTGGGGGGGGGGGGGAGTTGGTTTGGTGGTGTGGGAGGGGGCAGTAAATGTTTTACTCATGCAACACAGTTCAGCTTGCCTGATTTTCAGTTTCTGGCACCACCACACGCACCTCTGTACTTCAGTTTATCTGGGAAACGATCATGCTCTGAGCAAATTTACATATTTTACTGCTATTTGATTAACAGATGTTTACGTCTACAATAAAAGTTCGTTAGCTGGTGGCAGAAGTAAGACTTGGTTTAAAAGATCATCGATTCTGATTGAAATGAGGCCTGTCCTTCAGCACAGGCCTCCAGGCAGGTAGGTCACGGCCGATGGGAGCATCAGTGGGAAGCAACTGTGAAGCCACTGGTCAGAAAAAGACTTGGACAGTATCATTTGCACATGCAATTCCCCAGCATGCAAATCATAAGCCTCCTCTCCTCCAGAAAAAAGTAACCCAGCACAAAATCAAACAATATGATGAGCCACCCTTGCAAAATAATGCATCAGCAAAATCCAAACACTGTTCATGGCACAGGAAGTCGGCTACAAACTGGAGAGAGCAAGGGAAAAAAGCAGCGTCTTGCGTAGGTCAGAAATATGAAGTAATGGGGGAAAAGTTTCATCTTGCGTAGGTCAGAAACATGAAGTAACTGGGAAAAAGTTTCATCTTGCGTAGGTCAGAAATATGAAGTAACCGGGAAATATTTCATCTTGTGTAGGTCAGAAATATGAAGTAACAGGAAAAGTTTCATCTTGCGTAGGTCAGAAATATGAAGTAATGGGGGAAAAGTTTCATCTTGTGTAGGTCAGAAATATGAAGTAATGGGGAAAAAGTTTCATCTTGTGTAGGTCAGAAATATGAAGGACTGGGGAAAAAGTTTCATCTTGTGTAGGTCAGAAATATGAAGTAATGGGGAAAAAGTTTCATCTTGCGTAGGTCAGAAATATGAAGTACTGGGAAAAAAGTTTTGTCTTGTGTATGTCACAAATATGAAGCAAAGTCGGTCAACTGGGTGAGCACTTCATTTGATTATGCCTTCCTGGCACACACATTTTTCTTTTACTTACATTCATACAGTTTGCACACATGATAACAAGCAGGAACCATTTCACAAAACAGACGTGACCAGTTTGCTGGGTCTACAGTTTTTATCGGCTGGATCCATTCCATGAGGGCAGCACATCGGTACACTGTGCTGCACATGCACACACTACACACTTAACCCTGCTTTGCAGCTGCAGATTCTCCTGGAGAATGAATACTTGAAGTGCCTGTGACCATGAAACTGAACAGGAGTTTGCACAAGAACTGTCACGCTTTTTGTCCAAAAACGCACAAATATTCCGTCAAGTCCACAAAGGTTCAATGTTTAACAGCACTGAAAACAAACTGTGTGATGAATTTTGCAAGCATCAAGTCAATGCTAATAAGGATCAATCTGACCCACAGAGTAGTTTCAAAAAGAAATCACTCACACTTCCACACGAGGGATGTACAATGGTTACACCAATGCTCCGTCGCTTAACTCGACATAATACTTCCAAAGAGTCATGGTAGCAGTCTCTCCCAACAACCCGCCTTCAACATAAAATTGCTCTGACTGAAATGAAGAGTGTCTCTCCATGGCATCTGTCCACCACAGTGACTAGCTCACACAGTTATCACCACACACACCATTGCATTACTCTCACTGGGAATCACAGTGGAGCTCGTGATTCTCACCATCACTGAACCAGTTCAAGCCAACTGGCAAGAGACTGTCTTGCTGCACGAGGTGCAGTGAAGGTAACAATCCATCTTCAGCATAATTTGCCACTACCTTTGTGCCTCTGCCAAAGCTCCGGTCAACCCACAACCAAGCAATGCTTTGGACAGTCCACTGCTATCCAAAAGGTAATGCAATGTCCTTTGCCCTTCCAAACCCATGCATAAAACCTAGGGGTTCCTTGTCAATGCAATGTCCTTTGTACTCTACAACCCATGCGCAAAACTTAGGAATTCCTTGTCAATGCAATGTCCTTTGCACTTCCCAACCCATGCGAAAAACTTAGGAATTCCTTGTCAATGCAATGTCCTTTGCCCTTCCAAACCCATGCATAAAAGCTAGGGGTTCCTTGCCATTACAGTGTCCTTTGTACTTTACAACCCATGCGCATAACTTAGGAATTCCTTGTCAATGCAATGTCCTTCACACTTCCCAACCCATGTGCACAACTTAGGAATTCCTTGCTGATTGAGGAAGTGATAGGTGACACGATAAAAGAATCATCAGTCTCTATCAAGCCGGCTTAACAACACCTGCACCCCACCCATAACACTTTCTGCTCATTGCTGAAGAAAACTGATGGCAGGGGAAACAATAAAACCCTTAAAACAGCTCTGTTCTGGTGGCACGCTGGTCAAGTCATGTTTCTGACTCTTGACGAGAATTTTTTGCTGTTCGTCTCCGTGGCTGCTGCTGCTGCTGTTGTTGTTGCTGCTGCTGCTGCTGGGCTTTTCTAGCAGCGTCGTTGTAGCTGAATGGCTGGAAACAGAACGCCTGGAAATAGAGAAAATGGTGTACAGTTAGAAATCCAGAAGAGCAGGCCTGCGTGAATATGTCAAGGAAATGCGCTCAGGATCACCAAATGGGAGTGACAGGCAACAAAAATGTATCTGAATCTGTATATTTAACAACATAATTATACACATGGGTCTAATGTCAAATGAAACACTTCAATTTCCATGAACACAAAATCTGCTGTATTCATAGTTTGCATACCTAACGAATCCCAAATGTACAGCAATGGAACACAGTATGCACGACTGCTCACACAAATCATCAAAACTGAGAGAAGCATGACTGCAGTGACATTCCGTCAGGTGAGCATGGATAATTATCAGGTAAGAGATGCAGGAAAACAATTCCCAGCTATTACTTCTGCATGCAAACACTAGCTGTGTAAACAGGTCACTCACAACCCTTTACTTCAAGCACTTTGTACAGGTGCCTGGAAACCGACCAACATGGAACTCAAACATGCCCACACACTGCTCTATAGACCCCCCCCCCCACCATCCCTACCCCCATCCCTGTGCCCACCTGAAATTTTCAATCTGACCTGGTAAAAATTTAAAATAGGAAAGCACATCCATTACAGATTTATTGTTCATACTTGTATTGTTTCAAAGAATTGACTAATACAAAGTTTTACCTCAGTTTTATCAATGAGGAATTTTTGTTGTCCTTTTCTTTATTCTACTTCAGCTATCAAACGTATATCTACTGATTTGTGTGGCAATACTTAAACAACAGATGACAAACACTGACAGTCCAGTCTAGGTGACAGCAGTTTTCTAACACAACTGGAATCTGAAGTCAGATTCAAAACATGCTCTTTAAAGGGGAACTGAACCAAAAAGGCAAACTGGACTGAAAACAAAAACAAAACTGTGCAAACATTTTTTCATCTGTGTGCTTCATTTTGGTTGTTCTATCAACATTCACACGAAAGAAGTCCTTTTAAAGAAATATATATTCAACTCCTCAGGTTACAGCCATGTTGGGTTGCTCTTCGCTGATGAAGAGCAGTAAAAGTTTGGTATATAAACTATTTGATATGTTTACCACACATGCCAGCCTTCCTTTTGACATCCCTGATACAGACTGCTGGACACAGAATGGCAGCACCTATTGTTATGTTTTGGCAACTTTTAAAGCATGGATTTTGAACAAAGACGATGACAAACAAAGTGAGCAACTGCTGTGTGTGTGTGTTCTATTCCATCCTGTGGACAGGGCCTGTGATTCTACTTTTTTTGGTTTGGTTCCCCTTTAAATGGTCAGCTGACTGTCCATAACAAGCAGAGATGGACAAAATAACTGTTGTGTGAATGGACAGTGTTGGTGTCTATATGGCCACATTTCTGTTATAAGAGACTGCCTAACAGTCAGTTAAACACAGACACAGTATAACCTAATAATAATAATACGAAAACACAAGACACAGCATAACCCAATGATTTACATAATGGCACAGCTTGTTGTAAAGGAAGAACAAGAAGAAAGCATGAAGGTTTCATGCCACTGGAATTTCCATTAGCAGCTGAGTTTAACAGACTACAACTACTGAAAAGGAAAGCAAAAGCAAGCAGATTCTGAATCTCAACTATCACAGTTAGACAGTTAGTTCTTGGACTAACATCCCATCAAGATGACAGGTATCACAGAAGTACACACAGAATGTTTCTGCCATCAGTCTAAAATATTCAGTACAGTCAAACCTCTCAAGACACACCATTTCAGGACTTTGAAGACTGCATTTGAAAAACCTAAACCCTTCATACTTTAAATGAAATATATAACCTTCTCAAAATATCTGTATTATTTTTTATAGAGTTATATATATTGTTTTTAAATGTTTTTTTAGGGAGGTATTTTCAGGCTGGTCTTTTAGTGTGGTCCCTTTAAGGAGATCATTATAGGGTGGTCTACTTATGGTGGTCCTTTAGGTCTTTTGGGGAGGTCTTTTCAGGGTAGTCTGCTTAGGGCAGTCTTTCATCAAGAGTCCCATGGCACTGTCAACTAGCTATAGAAAGCTAGTCTCTCATGTAGAATCACATGTGAGCGCAATGACTCTGCTCAAGAGTGGAGAATAGTGCTATATAAAAGTGATCAACAACATCAGCTCATTGTCTGTTCTACACCCACACATTCACACACACTGAAACAGTCTTTTGGGCTGTCCTAAAATAATGCAAAACACAGTTTAACTTTGTGAGTTACAGCAAGCAGAAACTACTTCTGCCACCACAGCAGAATGCTAGTTACTGAAGGTTACTACTGCTAAAAGTATGCCTGAGTTGAAACTGAACACAACAAACACTTCGCTTTTAGCCCCTCCACTGAGGCTCCAGAAAATGAGGGGCCAACAAAGTACACCTGAGGTGAAACTGAACACAACAAACACTTTGCTTTTAGCCCCTCCACTGTGGCTCCAGAAAATGAGAGGCCAACAAAGTACACCTGAGGTGAAACTGAACACAACAAACACTTTGCTTTTAGCCCCTCCACTGTGGCTCCAGAAAATGAGAGGCCAACAAAGTACACCTGAGGTGAAACTGAACACAACAAACACTTTGCTTTTAGCCCCTCCACTGTGGCTCAAGAAAATGAAAGGCCAACAATGGCAATGTGAAATGTCTCTGGTGGGGGACAAATATTTAAGTGTGTGTGTATTCATTATCAAAGTCATATCAAAGTCCACATGCTCTCTCACACAGACCAGTAAAAAAAGAACACACAAAGGAGCAAAAAAAAAAAAAAGAAACAAAAAAGTTGTTATGCGCAGATACAAGTTAAATGCAGGTTATAAAAACAAAAAGCCCCAAAGCAAGAGTTAACAGGGGTTAGATTGGTCAGTGGACTACACTTCAGTCTAGTCTAGTTAACAGCCCAGTCATTACCCAAGCATGTGGCCTCTAACTCTGTCCGTGTTGATCAATAAAAATGGACAGCAACCCTCACGTCTGCTGGACATTCTCTTAGGCGAGGGGCAGCACTTGCACTTGGTGGGTATTTTCTCAGGCGGTGGGCATTTTTCAGGCAAGGGCCATTTTCTAAGGCATGGGGCATTTTCTAATGGGCAAGGTAACGTTCTTATTTGGTCAATTTTTTCATATTTTTTTAAGGGCATGGCAACAGAAAGGGAGAGGTGGGCATGGAAACAGAAGGGGTGAGAGGGTGGCATGGCAACAGAAATGAAGCATGGCAACACAAGAAGGGAGAGGTGGGCATGGCAACAGAAATGTGGCATGGCAACAGAAAAGGAGAGGGGGCATGGCAACAGAAAGGGGGTATGGCAACAGAAGGGGGCATGGCAACAGAAAGGGGGCATGGCAACAGAAAGGTGCATGTCTACAGAAAGGGAAAGCAGGCATGGCAACAGAAAGGTGCATGTCTACAGAAAGGGAAAGGGGGCATGGCAACAGAAAGGGGGCACAGCAACAGAAAGGTGCATGTCTACAGAAAGGGAAAGGGGGCATGGCAACAGAAAGGGGGCACAGCAACAGAAAGGGAAAGGGGGCATGGCAACAGAAAGGTGCATGTCAACAGAAAGGGAAAGGGGGCATGGCAACAGAAAGGGGGCACAGCAACAGAAAGGTGCATGTCTACAGAAAGGGAAAGGGGGCATGGCAACAGAAAGGGGGCACAGCAACAGAAAGGGAAAGGGGGCATGGCAACAGAAAGGTGCATGTCAACAGAAAGGGAAAGGGGGCATGGCAACAGAAAGGGGGCACAGCAACAGAAAGGGAAAGGGGGCATGGCAACAGAAAGGTGCATGTCAACAGAAATGGAGAAGTGGTATGGCAACAGAAAGGGGGCATGGCAACAGAAAGGAATCAACAAAGAACAGGGTGTGGAGAACAGCTAATAGTGTGGTGATTTTGACATGCTAAAACAGATGAGGAACATTTGCTGGATAATATATATAGAAATCAAATCTAAATTAAAAACATATTGCAAAAAACTGTGAAATGTTCTGCTGGTCTTGCGTAATGCTTAAACAGTAGAAGCATCTTTTTTGCTTATTTTCCTTTTTCTTACTTTTTGGGTTCACTTCTTCAACTGCACTTAACTTTTAAATCTCATCAATTGACACTGATCACTTCTCATAAATCTTGATGGTTGACTGAACACACAGCGAAAATCAGGGTATTCACCCTTATAACAGAAAGATTGTCTGCAGTAGTAAAGCATGTTTTTGCATGGTCTTTTTAAGAGCTGTGAATGCAGCCTTTGTTTGGGATGTATTTTGGCAGGTTGTTTCAAAGCTTGACATTACGTACTGACAAAATCACATCTGACAAGGTTTGTTTTCAAGCTGTGCAGCAAGCTAATCAACTTTTACAATTTCTCTGTGTATATGAGACTGCAGATTAAGAGAACACTGGGCAGGTTTGGTGGAAAGTCCCTCAAAATAACCTTTTGGATTTGGAAAAGCGTAGCCCTGGCAGCCTACCGACTCGCTGAGAGTCAATAAGGTTTGTGTTTGTTCTGACAGATCGTTTGGAGGTTTGAGACCTGGAGCCATAACCACTGATCTTCTTCTGAACCTGGGCACTAGGGGTGATCTTTGGTGAACTTGGGTCCAGAAAGCCTCCACTTTGGGCTGACTGACAAGAGAGATCTGCAGAACTCCAAATGTTCCTGTCTGAGAAAGCATCAGTGTCCTGGTTTGGATCAGCTACATCCGGATGATCTGACATGTCACAACTAAGGTTTCCCTGGTGACTAGATGGAATGTCAGAAGTTGGGTTTCCCTGGTGACTAGATGGAATGTCAGAAGTTGGGTTTCCCTGGTGACTAGATGGAATGTCAGAAGTTGGATTTCCCTGGTGAGCAGATGGAATGTCAGAAGTTGGATTTCCTTGGTGAGGAGATGGAATGTCTGAGGTTAGGTTTCCCTGGTGAGCAGATGAAATGTCAGAAGTTGGGTTTCCCTGGTGAGTCTCTACAATCAAAGGACCTGACACCTCAGAAGTAGCATTTCTTTCAGCAGGACTTTGGTCACTCTCACATGGGATATGATTCTGAGGGCCTGATGTGCATGTTTCAGACACTGGACTGAGACTTTGAGAGCCCGTCGAATATGAAGAATCCCCTACAGGGGTCAAACTCTGAGTCAACAGAGACTTTAAGAAGTTCTGGGAACCAGTACATGAGACAGGACTCTGAGTTACCATGGCGACAGATGAAGGAACCTCACAGGCCTGTTTCAGAGTGGAAATGTGAGGAGAATCAGTGTCAATGGAAGATACAAAGATGGGATTCTGACACACTGTGGTCAAGGCAAGACTGCCACAGGCAGAACCTGAAGGACTTCGTGCTTCCATGGAAACACAGGGGTCCTGCGAAACCTCGTCAGCAGAGGGATCCTGCACAGCTAAAGCGGAAGCCAAGACCACAGGAGAAGAAGGCACACAGGCAGTGGGGGAAGTTGAAGAGACTTGGGGAAAATCGACAGTAGAAGAACCATTCTGAGCCAAGCCAGCTCCAGAAACCTGAGCGGCAGAGGAAGGGGTGGGTTTCTGTGAGTGCTCAGATGCTGTGACCTGGGGCTGGGGCTGGGGCTGGGAAGGGGTGTGGGCAGCAGGTGGATGGGGGCGGGGCCAGCTGAAGAAGCTGGGAGAACGACTAAGCGACTGTCGTGCAAGACCGGCACTGTGCGGGTAGCTCGGGTTGATAAAGATAAAAAGCTGGAAAGAAAAAACAAAACAGAACGGAACATGCAACAAGCGCACATCAGATGCACCCCTGTTCCTCACCCCCCGCCTCAACCCCCCAAAAACAGTGCAAAATAATGGCATCATTCAACTCTGAAAACCTACAGGCAGGCTTTAACATTGTGATTTATTGCATATGACAGGCTGTTTCAACAAAGAGTACCTAGTGCCGCTAACAACATGCTTCAGCTTCACATGGCACAGAAACATGGAGAGAGTCTCGCTATCATGTTACCAAACTTCCTCTATACAAACTTAAAAACTCTTAATACACAGGAGGGAAGCAAATAAACAAACAACTCAAGAAGTAAATGAAAACTGAGAAGCTGTTAGAATGTATGACTGTAGACCTCTTTCTCCTGGCACTGGGTGCAAATGCATGCACTTAGGTAAACTGTAAGGTGAAAGATATGGCAGGAAAACAAACTAGCAATTGAGGATTCAAAGTGGAACATTCTTGATTTGCATTTTTTTTTTCTCTCATAAATTATACAATGTAACTTTTATTTTAACCATTTTAAACATGCGCATGTCCTCATGCCTCTCACTCAGAGCTGATACACATGCACACCTATACATACACACATGCACGCACACACACACACACACACACACACATGCACCCCCACCCTCTCCATCCCAAAAGTGCAAACATCTTACATGGTCTGTGGGTAGAAGTTTAAAATCTTCCGGTGGGTTTGTGATGACATAGCGTTTGGATGATGGGCTCTTGGCTGACTGGCTTGTGTCTCGGAACCGGTACAGACCAATGCACAGAATGCCAAAGTTCCGCAATGCGTAGACAAACAGGT
>CAUZXP010000246.1:12500-31117 GCA_963584105.1 Alviniconcha strummeri
ATGTGCATGAGAGAGAGAGAGAGAGAGAGAGAGAGAGAGAGAGAGAGAGAGAGAGAGAGAGAGAGAGAGTGTGTGTGTGTTTGTGTGTGTGTGTGTGTGTGTGCATACATGAGTGTGTGTGTGTGTGTGTGTGTGTGTGTGTGTGCACGCATGTGTGCATGCGTGCGTGCGTGTGCACGCATCTGTGAGCATGTGATTGTGTGTGTGTGTGTGTGAGTTGGGGTGTAGGTTTCTGTTTGATACCTGGAGCAGGAGTGGATGCCTGCAGTAGTCCGATGCTGTCGTCAAAGGTCATGGCCTTGATGTTGAGGGAGCACAGAATGGCTTCTTTGTCCACCAGGTTGGGGTCATCCAGGTTCTTGTCCTTGGCTGACACGATCACACACATGTCACACAGGTTGATGTTCACCGCTCGGAGGTTTGCTCGATTCAGTGGAGAGCCCTGGAATGGAAACACACAATCACTGTCATATCACACAGGTTGATGTTGGCTCACAGATTCACTGGATTCAGTAGCTCAGTGCCACCGAACTCTTTCAAACATGACTCACAGCTAAACTGTGTGTGCTGATGAGCAAGCTTATGAGCAAGCTTATCAGCCTACACAACAAAACCCCAGCAGTCAGGAAAATGCTCAGGTCTCAACTTAACATAATAAAATAAAGCATTTATAAAGCACGAAATCTTGTCCATCAACACTATTTTAAGGGTATGTGCGCGTGCACGCACACCCACACCCACACACAAGAGCATACTCTTTTTTTGTTTTGATTGTCAGGTGGATACTGATGTTGATAACATGCAGCACCATGAGCTGGTAAATGTTTATGAAGTACAGCGCGATACAAGAGTTATTATTGTTATCACTAAATGAAACTTAATTTACACACGACATAAACTGGGAAGCAAACCTACAGGCAAAATGGACAGCTTGGGGAAGTTCTGCAGGGTTTTCCACTCCCGCTGTAGGTAGTCCAAGTTGCCCACAATCACGCAGGGCCGCAGCTCGTGGTAGTGGAAGTTGCTGGCTCGCAGCGGCATGACCAAGTTACGCAGACCAATGAGAGGAGAGCTGGCGTCGGCAAAGAGACACACCACCACGTGGTTGGCCAGGCCTGTCAGCATGGCCTGGTTACGATCCTGGAACAGATTCAATTTTCCATTTAATTCTAGCAGGTGGAATATTCACTGGTTAATGCTGTCTTTTTCGTGCCTCAGCCAAGACCATAGGTCTGACCATGGACGGGTGTAATTTCCCATGGGCAGCTGCTTTCCTGCATGTAAATGAATAACTGGGCATGCAATGTCCTTTGGCAATTCAGGCAGCTGCATGACAGCTTCAGAGGTTTGAACTTATTTCATCACACAGACTGCTGTTGGTGAAAGTGTTGCTGACCTGGGGAGCCAGAGGTAACAAACTTCACTGTGGCCCTGCTGCTGTGGTCAGTGGTGCATGTCCTGTGAATGGTGGTAAATGTGCCTGGGGCATTAGCCTCTGCTTCGCCAGGATGTGGTTCAGCATTCAGCTTAGCTAGTCTGAGTGACGATTCTTCTCTAATTGCAAGACAGCAAGGCCTTTCATCTTCATTTTCACCCCATCCTCTTAAAGCATAAAGTGTGTGCCTGTGTGCAACATGTGAATGTGTGTGGGTGCATGTGTGTGTGTATGTGTGTGTGTGTGTGTGTGTGTGTGTGTGTGTGTGTGTGTGTGTGTGTGTGTGTGTGTGTGTGTGTGTGTGTGTGCATGTGGCATGGGTGTGTGTTTGTGGCATGGGTGTGTGTGTGTGGTGCATGTGTGTGTACATGCATGTGTGCAGGCATGCATCATGTCTGTCTGTGTGTAGAGGTGTGTCAGTGTGGGTGTTCTGATTTATTACTGACCCCCCCACCCCACACCCCCATCCCTCCAGCCCCACCTTTTGAGTCGGAATGCTGCTGCCAGAGTGGTGGGTACCATTGCATTTGTTTGTTTGACAGTATGCACAGGTGTCAGGGAAGCAGTTGCGCATGCTGCCCCTTGCCCAACACTGGGCGAATGTCAGGGTTTTAGCTGAGGAACATTAACAAACAAACAAACTGAACACACATTCTGTTCTGTCTGCATTTTGTCTTGGGCTGCATGTCTGTTTTTTGTCTTGGGTTGTATGTCTGTTTTCTGCAATTACCATGATGACTTCCTGTATAGGATGATCAGGGCACCAGTGAAACATGCCGGTGGAGTCAAACTTTCTCGGCTCTTCCATCTGCGAAGTCGGCACATCAGGTTGTGGGGACGCTGATGGCAAAGGCAGCATGTCCCGCATGGAGTCATGGGACAATGCAGAATTGCGGCCACTCGCTGGACTGTGTTGAAACAGACAAGGACAAGTTTCAGCTGTCAGCTTTCAAGCAAGACTTCAAAACTCATCTCTTCAAATCTGCATATAATCCTAAAGCCACCTCCCCCAGCTGTGTGTGCATATGCACATGTATGTGTGCTTGTGCGTGCGTGCGTGCGTGCGTGCATGCATGCATGTGTGCACGCAATATGCCACTGTACACTTTCTTGTTTGCAGTACATTTACTTATTATATATATGTACTCAAATCAGAGTTGGTTGCAGTGTCCATGTGCTTGTATTATATATGTGTGCTCAGATCAGAGTTTTGTCATGTCTGTGTTTATTTAATGAAACTTCTGTATGTAAATTCTTGCATGGCTGACATGACAGTCATATATGGCCAGAAACCTTTTTATTTTGTACATTGTATTTGTTCATACATTTTTTTCCGCATCTTTTTGTACGGCGTGTTGTGCTTTAGATTTCACTGGGGGTCAAGTGCCTTAGAAAAGTCTGTTATTAACCCTTCACTTCTGTTATTAACCCCTTCACTTCTGTTATTAACCCCTTCACTTCTGTTATTAACCCCTTCACTGCCCCAGCCTGTAAATTTCTGGGCTGAAAAGTGCACATATACACGCTCACAAACAGTACATTTGATGGTCTTATAATCAATCTATTTTCAGTACTGTGAATTCTGATAGAAATCCTTTCACGTGATCATGTGAAGGGAAGACAAGGCCTGAATGATTCCAAATTTGGCACTTTTGTTGGTTGTTTCTGGAGTGACAGTGTGGCAAGCATGGCAGTGAAAGGGCTAATATTATTATTACAACAACATTATTAACATTATTAGTACAACAACATTATTAACATTATTAGTACAACATTATTAACATTATCATTAAAACAGTGTAACATGAACTCACAGTATGGATGAAGCAGCACTGGCAATAACAGCCATAGCCCGAGGAGTGTCCCCTTTGGGAAGGGATGCCTTCTCTTTCTTCTCTGCTGAAAACAACAACGAAAACCATGCACAACAGTGTACTTTTGCTGCTGTGTACAAGTACCACAGATACCGGTTGCATTTTTTCTCCTTTCAGCAGCAGCTGCTGAATTACAGTAATTTAAATTACTGTGCTACTATGCTACTTTCAGTTTACACAGTCACAGTACAATACAATACAACTTTATTGTCTCTGTGTAGAGAAATTTGCTTTCTGGCTCGTCATTTACATAAAAACATAGCAGTGTGCTTCCGCATCACCAGCCACTAGGCCATCTTTTATCAAAAGGTGGAAGCAGGATCAATAACATGCATATTGAGTTTAGTGTGTCTTGAGTACAACATGATGGGACAGGCACCAACAAATCTGCACATGTTGACTCAGAATGCGCTAAAAAAAATCTGAATCTGAAAAGACTGATTGATGACAGTCATTGATCAACCTCTTAACATATTTATATGGTAGTCAGTTCTGGGATGAATAATTTCAGTTGAGATGGCAAAGGATGATGTTTGTGGTTCAGGATTTGTCTTATGTTGAATTATCATACATTTAATTTGAATTTTAATCATTTACATGTTGCACTGATGGTATGTTTCAAAGCAAATTTCTTTTTGAGGACAATAAAGTATTATCTTATCAAAGTGTACATAGAACTACTGCCATAGCATTAAGTGAATATACTGAATAGAAAAGGAGAAAATGTTTATGCACTTTTCACTTTGATAATGAGTGCATGCATGTGTGTGTGTGTGTGTGTGTGTGTGCGTGCGTGCGTGCGTGCGTGCGTGCGTGCGTGCGTGTGTGTGTGTGAGTGTGTGCATGCATGCATGCATGTGTGTGTGCGTGCATGCATGTTTGTGTGCATGCATGCAGACAATGTGCATGCATGCATGTGTGTGTGTATAACACAATTTTCTTGTAAAGGCACATGCTGCAAAATAGCTGAACTATTGATTTTCAGAATGACTGATTGCTTCTTGGCTGGTCAAACTGGTCTGGTGACCTACAGCAAACAAATTCTGAGCCAATCCCTGCAGGACCAAGTGGCCAGTATACATTATGGATGGGAACACACAGATCCCTCATAAATGTAACAGCCAACCAATCAGTGTCATGTCTGCAGCTGCCCCTAAAGAGAAGAAGAATAGGAAGAGAAGAGCCACACTCCCACGGCAGGGAAACCCTCTGTGCATTATCTTCCAATTCGCAAAGGACATCAAGTTACTGTTGCTCATTCATCCTGATTATCACTCACCATCTCCTGTCAATGGCTCTGTCCTCTGAAGTGCTGTGAACAAAACAACAAAAGGAGATCCATTAGTGACATTTTGGCCACAGAACGAGAGAGAGAAAGTGAGAGAGAAAGCGATGAGGCATGTAACTCAGATGTGGCCCTTGTCAGTGCAAGTGTGACATAAGTCTAAGGAATTATTTATTAGTGGTATATCTTCTCAAGTATTTTCTGCTATATGAATTATTAGTAGTATATCTTACAAAGTATTCTCTGCTATACCTGTCTATTAGCAAAGAACACGTCATTGATGATTATGTAGGGTGCCCAAGTTTATTTCATCTTGAGGTTGTTATTAAATTAGAAACTACATGGGTGCATACTTTTAAAAGGACCATTTGTACACTCACACAATCCCCCTTTCTCCAGATTATCTCTACAGGTGTACTATTTACTGTACATTATCTCTACAGGTGTACTATTTACTGTACATTATCTCTACAGGTGTACTATTTACTGTACATAGATCTGTCTCAATCTGTGATTCTTAAATAAGAAGCACCCATGTGCAGGCCAAAGTGGTAACAACAACAAATTCTGCTGTACTGGCACATGCATCTGATCATTCAAAAGTAAGCATTTGTCACTTCCCATTTCAGACTGAGATGCTCTGCTATAATTTACAAAGCTAATCGGACAATAAAAAAAAGTATAGTCTCATTATCTGACCAAGACAAAACAAATTAGCATACAACAATCAAACAATAAACCAACAGAACAAACACATAAACAAATAAAAGACAAAATCAAAAAAGTAAACAAATAAAATTAAAAAAAAGTAAAAAAAAAGAAGAAGAAAGAAATTTAAAAAAAGAAAAAGAAACAATTGTTGGAGATACATCTTTTAATCACAAATCCCTAAAGACAATCCAAAAGTAAATGCATAATCAACTGTAGAATAGTTTGCTGCCTAAACTGAGCTACTGGACTTAATGAACACAGACAAAAATACACAAGGTATACTGCTAGCTGCAACATTCTTTATGTTTATGTACAGGATAAGACTTGACCAAAATCTAGCACAACACAAACGGGTCTCGACAACAGTGTGCTTAATATGGATCACAGAAATACACCCACATGACACAGACATATTCAAAATAAAAACTCACATGTCAAAAGACTTAAATACAAAGAAAAAACAAACAAACAAAAACAAAAAAATGGGTGGGGTGGGGGCAGGAGTGGGATTGGCTTCAGTAGGGAGGGCAAACTCTAAGAAAAGAACTGATTCTGGACCTTGATGCACCAGCTACAGCTTAGGTCTGGTCACCCCAAGATGGCGTCTAAAGCATTCACGGAAAGCTCATAATATGTTCCAACCAATCTCTCAGAACTTTCCCCAAAGTGCAGGTTTAAGCACATATATGCTTGCGTGAGTGCAACTCTGCCAACAGGCAGCTCAGCTCCAGATGATAAATGGAGCATCAAGCTCACACAAACATGAATCCATCACAGTGCTGTGATGAAGAACAAGAAGTAATCATCATTTTCAAAGCTGCAAGTTGTATTCTCATCTGGCGACACCGACCTGGATATTCCAACACATGGGCTGAACTTCAACAGTAGCCTTCATGTAAATGAACGACCTTAAACTGTTTAAGTAAATTGGTGTTTTATGCCCAGTCATCCAGTGTGGTTATATCAGGGCGATAACTGTTTAAGTAAAATCAATGGAGCCAAATGTCCCCAACACTAACAGAACTCAGGGCAACTTCTCAACCTTTTAAGGAACTGTCCAGAAACATTGGACTGTCTTAATGTCACTCAAGTCAACACCTGAGCACATCCCCAACCCCCCATCCCCACCCAGTACCATACACACTGCATGGCTAATGAGCGCCAATGTCCAGACTTTCTGGTACATGTAAGTGTGTACAAATTACATGCAAACAATGAAAGCATTTGGTTACCACACAACCAACAGTAGCAAACTGTTACACTGCAAAGCACTTATAAGTTTAAAAAAGAAAGAGAAAGAGAAAAAAAGAAAGCTGAACTGAATCAATAGTTTTACAAACTTGCACATCCGCACAAAAAACTGGAGGGAAAAAATGAGAGAGAGAGAGAAAGAGAGAGAGAGAGAGAGAGAGAGAGAGAGAGAGAGAGAGAGAGAGAGAGAGAGAGAGAGAGAGAGAGAGAGAGAGAGAGAGAGACAGACAGACAGACAGACAGACAGACAGACAGACAGACAGACAGACAGACAGACAGACAGACAGACAGACAGACAGACAGACAGGAGGAGGAGGAGAAGAAGAAAACACTATGTTAAAACTGACAGTGTTACAGTAACTGTGTCAACTTGGCATGAAAGAACTACAGTGACAGCTATCATTGCTGTGGAGCCTAAACTTCCCAGCACACTGACATGCACAAGTTACACACTCCCAGCTTTGTTTTTCTGGGTCAAATCAGTATATGCGCTGGCATTTAATTACATTTGATATTTTACGACACACAGAGCCTGCTGGGCTATTCATAACAATGACAGGGCTAGTCAAGTCATGCGTCATACAAAAAAATAAATAAAAAAAAAATCACTGACAGCATTAATCCAACAGCCAGTTAAGACACCAATTTCTGTATCTCTAAAAATGTGCTCATTACTTGTCTTGGCCAACCGCTGTCCAAAGGCAAACAAGAGGGAACCTGAATCAACCAAAAGCAGCCAGTCAGATGGGCCCATCTTGTGGAGAAAATCTCACATTCACTATAGTCAAATCTGCCATGCTCTGGAAAATAACTTTGCTGGCCATGTACAAATTAATGGTAGATTATTGTGGAGTTTATTTTGCAACAGTCAAATGTGGCAATCTTTTTATCTGTTTCACAAACTGATGATGATGATGAGTTGATGCTTAATGTCCTCAGATGTCAGTTGACATATTAGGGACAAGTTGTGACCAACGCCGAGGCACGGTTCAATAATTCTTTACGTCCAGGAAAACCAGAAGGCTCGTTAGGACGGACAGCCCAGGATGTCCACCTCGACTCTCACACAGCTCCTGAACTATGATTCACAAACTGTCAAGGCTTGATCTTGATGTGTACACTGCTTTGTCCTGTAGTCAGGCTAGGCTTATTCTTACCAAAGTACACTGCTCTGTAAAAACTGACCCCCTCTTTCCCCAAATAAGCAAGTAAACATGGTGCTTAATGTCCACAGAAACCATAAGGTTTATTAGGGATGGGGAGAAGGGGGGTAAGGGGTTATGGAGGTGGGGGAAGAGGGAGATTATATACCTATCACTACACTGTCACCACCAGAATGATTCTTGCATTAAGATGGGAAGCGATGAGAGACATTTTAACGTTTCAGTAGGAAGTGATGGACAAAGTCACAAGACAGAGTCCACAAACCACAAACTTTTTGAAGAGAAAGGAGGGCCGCAGCGGTGTCAAACCGCGTTCCTTCTGCTTACCAGCCTAACACCTTACTGCTAGGCAAAACCGGTTCATGAAATTTCCCGCAAACAAACCTGATTGAATTTATAATGAAAGCTCCTCCCCCCCCCCCACCTCCTCCTGCCCTCCCAATACTAACAGTACAGCTGACAATAAAGTATTCTGTGCTGAGCCCTAAGCCCCACCTTCCTCCTCACACACTTTTGTTCTGACCACCATGTGCGTCTGAGTTGACTGATGCAACACACGACCAGCTGAGTCTATTCCCAGCATTGAAATGAATGCATTTTGTTTCATTTGACACAGTCAATATCTCAATCATCGCTGAATGTGTGCCATTACTTGTTTGGAAGGTTTTGCTTCAAACCCACAAGTGCTGCACTCTGTTGCTGCATGTCAGTTTGTAAGGTAAACACGTCCGCCACTCCTCTGTTTTTCCCATCAAAGGAATCTTTTGTTTGGTTGAATCTGCTGGAGTGATTGGCAATCGGGAACCCTCTATTTCAGCTCCTGGTTAACTCACTGCTAGTTTGGTGGATAACTGTGGAACAACTGGTTAACTCACTGCTAGTTTGGTGGATAACTGTGGAATAACTCCTGGTTAACTCACTGCTAGTTTGATGGATAACTGTGGAATAACTCCTGGTTAACTTGTTGCTAGTTTGGTGGATAACTGTGGAACAACTCCTGGTTAACCCATTACTAGTTTGGTGGATAACAGTGGAACAACTCCTGGTTAACCCACTACTAGTTTGGTGGATAACTGTGGAACAACTCCTGGTTAACCCATTACTAGTTTGGTGGATAACTGTGGAACAACTCCTGGTTAACCCACTACTAGTTTGGTGGATAACTGTGGAACAACTCCTGGTTAACCCATTACTAGTTTGGTGGATAACAGTGGAACAACTCCTGGTTAACCCACTACTAGTTTGGTGGATAACTGTGGAACAACTCCTGGTTAACCCATTACTAGTTTGGTGGATAACTGTGGAACAACTCCTGGTTAATCCACTACTAGTTTGGTAGATAACTGTGGAACAACTGGTTAACTTGCTGCTGGTTTGGTGGATAACTGTGGAACAATGCTGCCCTGTCACTTAATGTCTTAACAAGGCTGGGTAGGAAGAAAAGAGCAGCCAGTGACCATAGCTTATGAGGCTAGATCAATGAAGCTCAATTTATATACATATAAACTCTATTTTTCAACACCCAGTACCACAGTTTCTCAAGTAAAAGCTCCAAAGTGTTTAGCTTTGAACTGACTGTTCTGAAGACAGTGGAGCAAAAACAAAGCAAGCAACAAAATCCACAGTCCGCAGGGCTGACAATTTCTCAGCCTGGCAGCTGCATGTGGCACGATCAATACTCCATGCATGCAGAAATGAAACCTACATCAAACCAATACAGTATCCTCACTCCTCAATGTTTTTTAATAATCTCCCCTCTCTGCTCTCCATTTTATTCCCAGGTAACTCTTTCCCACTAAAATCTGCAAGAGTCTAAAAAGAATCTAAGAATTAACACATCAGGTCTTCTCAACATCCTCAGTATTCATCCCTCCAACCTCACGACATCCTCAGTATTCATCCCTCCAACCTCACAACATCCTCAGTATTCATCCCTCCAACCTCACAACATCCTCAGTATTCATCCCTCCAACCTCACAACATCCTCAGTATTCATCCCTCCAACCTCACAACATCCTCAGTATTCATCCCTCCAACCTCACAACATCCTCAGTATTCATCCCTCCAACCTCACAAAGTCTGTTTTGCTTTGTTTTTATCTTGAAGGCAGCATCTTTTTGTTCCTCTCTCTCTCTCTCTCTCTCTCTCTCTCTCTCTCTCTCTCTCTCTTGATTTTTTTTTTTTCTCACCCAGCACAAATCACTTTTTCATTGTTCATAAATACCTAATTTTAATTTCTGTTGTGACACTCCCTCAAACTTTTCACCTAAATTAGAAATGATATGTGACCATTTTCCTTTTGTCTGTGTTATTCCTCTTGTATGAACACTTTCTTACAAACATACAAAAAAGCAACTAGCAACATGATCCAAAGCTGACACAAAATGTGCAGAAATTGCTGAGCAGTGCAAGTGCAACTTCATCCATAAAATCCTGTGAGGAAATGAAAGTGCAAGAAATTGACTTTTAAAAGCTCAGTGAAAATTAGAGAAAAAGAAGGCACGCATCAAAAACACACCTACCAACACAAAAAAAAAAGGTGGTCTGAATCAAAAACCACATTAACACAGAGTTAAAAAAGAAAATCTTAATTCATAAGAAGTCATGAGAAGATGAAAATGAGGAAAGACACAAAAGCAAAACTGAATTACCATCATAACAACAACAGACATGAAATAAGAAGTCAAAAGAAAAAACAAGGCAATGATTTTTGATTTTTTTTTCAAAGACCAAAAATGACGAGAGTATAAAAGCCAGTATTTTGGTTGCACATTAAAACATGGATCAACAGATTTACAAAGAGACACACAAGTCTATGGATATACCTAACACCGCTGCTGCTCCCTTTTTGAACATTGCCACTTGAGAGAGAAAAAAGTAGAGCATCTTAATAAATACACTAGAACTGCGAAACACTCAACTGATCAACAAAGACATCTACAGAAAAAAGAAAAGAAAAAAAAAAGCAAAAAAAAAAAAAAAAAAAGCAGCTGAAGCCATAAGAAGTGAGGTAGTTTGAACCCTCAAACTGCACATTTCTATCATTGGCGGGAGCAGCCACAAGTATCATTTTTGTCACGACAAATGTGTGTGTTTTTCGCAGCAAAACATCTGTGGTGACAAAAATGATACTTGTGGCAGCCCCCGCCAATGATAAATTTCTTGGTTACCCGTACACATAGTCAGGTTTACACTAAAGCTCCATGGGTGAAAATGCCCACAAGATGGGCTAGGTTACCCACAGGAGTGCTTTTTAGTAACATGGCACTGAAGGAATAGGAAAACAAGCTGCTAGCTGTAACAGACAAAACCTGAATCTGATCGTCTTCAGTCCTGCAAGGGTGGAATTCTTCACCAATACACAATGATCAAGTTGACAGTGGCAGACACACACAGACACAGGACAGACAAATGGCAGACATGCGCAGATGGACACAGGACAGACCAATGACAGACACACACAGACACCAGACAGACCAATGGTGGACACATGCAGACGGACACAGGACAGACAAATGGCAGACATGCGCAGATGGACACAGGACAGACCAATGACAGACACACACAGACACCAGACAGACCAATGGTGGACACATGCAGACGGACACAGGACAGACAAATGGCAGACACATGCAGATGGACACAGGACAGACCAATGGCAGACACACACAGACACCGGACAGACAAATGGCGGACACACACAGATGGACACAGGACAGACAAATGGTAAAACAGATGGACAGACAAATTCTTAAGTATCTGTCACCATGCTGAGCCATCAGATGAAATGTGCCACCAGCACAAGTACCTGCATTCAATGCTGAGAATTAATATATTTGCACAGCTGCTGTAGGGTTAACAGTTCCGAAGTACAATGGAAAAGCAACTGGATTAGTCAGCAGGGTATCATTTTCATGCATCGCTTGAGATGCATGCAGATGAGGAATGAATAATTATAATTATCATCAAACCATTGTGTAATGACATTATTGTGTTTTCCACAAATAAAATTATATTAAAATCTTCAAATTCAGTTCAGAACACAGTGGCGTTTCATCAGACCAACAGTTGCGAATGATGTAGCCTCTCATTTCTAGCTGAATATGACTCGAAAAGCATAAAAAAAAATCAAATAAAATGATCGGGACCCCAATGCACACAGTGCAAGGATAACATTCCCACACACAAAACAAGCACAGTATATCCCAACATTTATCTAAAACTGTTGCTGCTATCTGACAAACCACACAGAAGACTAAAACTGGACAGAAATGACTTACATGGTCTGCATCGACATTTCTTTATGGCACGCACGTCTGCCACATCTCGGTGACAGTTTTTGCAGTAATAGAATGCCCTGAGGAAAAACAAATCATTATCAATTTTTTGTTATATGTGTACATATAAACATGGATGGTTGTGAGGTGTTGAACCTGGTCTTGAAGATTTTGTTGCTTAACTTCAAAACCAACGAGAGGTGATACCTAATTACTACCTATCACCTTTCAGACAGCAACCGTAATGTATTAGCTGGACAGAGACTTCTTCCTCAGGCTTCTGCAGTCCAAAACACAATGGGACATTTATGTTTTATTGTAACCCTGGACAAAGGACCACACATCTTTTAACTTATTTAAGACCATGTTGCTTGTTTTGTTTTTTAAAGGTGGCCTTTACAGAGGGGTAGCACTGTATTTTCTGAACACCAGCCAGATGACTGTCAATCACAAAGAAGAAACAAACAGAAATTAACCAGTGCTCAGAATAGACATGCCTCTTACCTTTTGACTTCTTCAGCTGATTCAGCGATGAAGAAACCTTGTGTTGCATTCTCGATGCGAACCTTGGGCCCAGGGTTGATAGCCAGAGTGCTCTCTCTTGTGTCTTCTTGCCGAACTTCGATTGCTCCCAGAAGCAGTTTTAACTTGGTAAAACACAACCTGTGAAATTTGCCATTTGTAATAGTCAAACATCACAAATGTGTGCCCTAGCAAATACAATGTTTCATGCACATGCACACACATGCACACATACACACATACACACATGCACGCACACACACACACACACACACACACACACACACACACAACTCACTCTGCTGCCTCAGGAAAAGTAAGCCCATTAAATGCACTGGACAGATACTCTGTGTACATCTCCATAGCTGTGCCACGCATGTAGTCTGTCTGCCACTGGGGCATGTCTGGTGTCTGCAAGAACAGACAGAACGTGCATTATAAGCAGTGTATGTATATATATACAGATGTGCTGTGAGCTGAAATGCTGTACAAGCATGATTACAGCTCTGAGCAAACAAAATCCACACAGAACTATTATCAATCACTGGAAATCAAAATGTATTGCTTATGACATTTCCAAGGCATTTTCTCCTCCCCTCTTTTTTTTCTTTTTCTTTTCTTCTTCTTCTTTTTTCTTCTTCTTCTTCTTCTTCTTCTTCTTCTTCTTCTTCTTCTTCTTCTTCTTCTTCTTCTCTCTCTCTCTCTCTCTCTCTCTCTCTCTCTCTCTCTCTCTCTCTCTCTCTCTCTCTCTCTCTCTCTCTCTCTCTCTCAATATTTTATCTTCTACATCTCATATGCATGATTTCTATGCTATAGCTCCTCCCCCCCCCCCCCCCCCCCCATTTATTTATATTTTTTGATGGCCCCACCTTGCAATATTGTGTGAGTATGTGAGTGTGTGAATATGTGAATGTACACTGATGCTGTTGTTCTGTGTACATATATAAAGTGAATATAAAAAAGTAAAAAAACATCAACGAAACAAACAAAGAACAATTATTAGTTTTAAAAACAATTCAATCAACCCATCCTCAAATCCCCACCCCAATCTCCCCTGTAACCTTGAAATAGGCCAAGGTCACCAAAACTGGTGAGAAAAGTGTGAAGCCCAAGACAGCTTACCTTTGTGTAACATTTGACAGACAGATGTCACTGAAATACTCCCAGTGTTTGTTTGCAGGCTTTTATTGCCATTGTCAGCAAAGACTGATCACTATCCACAGAACATACTGATCACTGAAAGTTGACTCTGGGATAAAAATCCCTTGCTGCACCAGGGAACTGAACCAGCATCAGCATTGCGCCTAGCTCTTTAGTCTAACACTTGACCAGCCAAGCCATCCCCCTCCTTAACAAAGTGATCAGCTGAACAGAGTGATCTGCTGGAGTGGCCAAGATTGGTCACATGATTTACTGTGTGTGTGTGTGTGTGTGTGTGTGTGTGTGTGTGTGTGTGTGTGTGTGTGTGTGCGTGCACTCATGTGCATACATGCATGTGTGTGTGTGTGTGTGTGTGTGTGTGTGTGTGTGTGTGTGTGTGCATTGCACAGGGCAATGGGAGCATGTTTGTAACTTTCTTGATGACTCCAAAGTTGAAAAGTCTTTTTATATGTGCAAGCTTAAACCATTTGTTCAGCAAACACCTACTGCAGGTGATTGAGGATTTCATTATTATATTATTTACTTTGACTAGGACACATTCATTTAGGTCCAGGCAAGTTTATAATACACATGTGTTCACTCACCTTTGATTCAGTTCAAAAATCAAGCAATACTTCAATACTTTTCAACAGAGTGTGCACCATTTTTAAAGTCTATGAAGGCAGAGTAATAAAAACAAGGTTTTGTTTTTGTCCCTCAAAAAAATATTAGGAAAGAGGTGAAACAAAGCAGTTTCAAATGCTTATGACTGAAAGCTTCATGGCATAGACAAAGAAGCACCAAAAGCTCAAGCAAAATGGTTCTAATTTGCTACTGAAAAAAATGATTCAGTAAAGCTGCATGTTTCATTTTCTTTTTTTCTTTTTCTTTTTTGCTGGGGAAACTGTACTGACTCCCTGGGCCCTTCTACTTTGACAGGGACACTGGCCTGCCTGACTGTTGAGACTGTCTAGACTGACAGGGACACTGCCTGTTGAGACTGTCTAGACTGACAGGGACACTGCCTGTTGAGACTGACTAAACTGACAGGGACACTGCCTGTTGAGACTGTCTAGACTGACAGGGACACTGCCTGTTGAGACTGACTAGACTGACAGGGACACTGCCTGTTGAGACTGACTAGACTGACAGGGACACTGACTGTTGAGACTGTCTAGACTGACAGGGACACTGCCTGTTGAGACTGTCTAGACTGACAGGGACACTGCCTGTTGAGACTGACTAGACTGACAGGGACACTGCCTGTTGAGACTGACTAGACTGACAGGGACACTGCCTGTTGAGCCTGTCTAGACTGACAGGGACACTGCCTGTTGAGCCTGACTAGACTGACAGGGACACTGCCTGTTGAGACTGACTAGACTGACAGGGACACTGCCTGTTGAGACTGACTAGACTGACAGGGACACTGCCTGTTGAGACTGACTAGACTGACAGGGACACTGCCTGTTGAGACTGACTAGACTGACAGGGACACTGCCTGTTGAGACTGACTAGACTGACAGGGACACTGCCTGTTGAGACTGACTAGACTGACAGGGACACTGCCTGTTGAGACTGACTAGACTGACAGGGCCACTGCCTGTTGAGACTGACTAGACTGACAGGGACACTGCCTGTTGAGACTGACTAGACTGACAGGGACACTGCCTGTTGAGACTGACTAGACTGACAGGGACACAGCCCTGACTGCTGAGACTGTCTAGACTGACAGTGACACGGCACTGACTGCTGCGAGACTGTCTAGACTGACAGGGACATGGCACTGACAGTTGAGACTTTCTAGACTGACAGGGACATGACACTGACTGCTGAAACTGTCTAGACTGACAGGGACATGGCACTGACTGTTGAGACTGTCTAGACTGACAGGGACATGGCACTGACAGTTGAGACTTTCTAGACTGACAGGGACATGACACTGACTGCTGAAACTGTCTAGACTGACAGGGACATGGCACTGACTGTTGAGACTGTCTAGACTGACAGGGACACTGTACTGACTGTTGAGACTGACTAGACTGACAGGGACACGGCACTGCCTGTTGATATGTCTATACTGTCTAGACTGACAGGGACACTGCACTGCCTGTTAAGAAGTCTAGACTGACAGGGACACGGCCTGTTGAGACTGTATAGAGTGCCTAGACTGACAGGGACATTGCGCTGACTGTTGAGACTGTCTAGACTGACAGGGACACTGCACTTACTGTTGAGACTTTCTAGACTGACAGGGACATGGCATTGACTGTTGAGACTGTTTAGACTGACAGGTACACAGCACTGCCTGTTGAGACTGTCTAGACTGACAGGGACACAGCACTGCCTGTTGAGACTGTCTAGACTGTCTAGACTGACAGAGACATAGCACTGACTGTTGAGACTGTCTAGACTGACGGGGACACTGGACTGCCTGCCTGTTAAAACTGCCTAGATTGACTAGTCTGGCAGGGACACTGGACTGACTGTGCCATTTCCACTCTGATGCTGTGACAGGGAATTTGGACTGTCTGCCTAGTCCCTTCTGGTCTGGGAGGGAAACTGCACTATCTAGTCCTCTTCACTGACTGTCTAGTCCTTTTAGTCAGACAGAAAAAAAGGGACTGACTCTCTGGTCCTTTGTAGTCTGACAGGAAAATGGGACAGGCTGTCCCACCCCTTCTAGCCTGACAGGAAAAAGGGATTGACTCTCTAGTCCTTTGTAGTCTGACAGGAAAATGAGACTATGTTGTCCATTTTAGTTCTACAGGAAAACTGGACTGATTCCCCAGGCCTTTGTAATCTTACATGGACTGTCTAGTGCCTCCGATGACTATGAAAGACTAGTCAGGGAGGAAACTGGGCTATCAAGTCTCTAGGTGGAGGACAAAAGATATGTATGTCAGACCACTACTTTTAATGTATATATATGTCTTACATTGAATTATCATACGTTCAATTTGAATTTATTTACATGTTACATTGGCGGTAGGCTTCAAAGCAAATTTTCTTTTAAGGGCAATAAACAATTATCGTATCTTACGACTGAGGCCATACTCTCAAAAAGATCCAACTGCAAACTGAAGAAGAGATGGGGAAGTTTCTCACTGCCTTGGCAACATGTATGCTCCTCTGATATGACAACAGGTAAAACACTAAAACAGTTTGTACTCTGGTGGGACTGGTAAGGTGCACTGATGTACTGAAACAAAATAAAAGCAAGTGGTACTGCATAAGGGAGTGTGCTAGTCCACAAATCTTTGTCAATCTGATAAATGATCGTAAAGTGCTGAAAACACATGCAACATCTTTGCTGATCAATGATTAAATGATGATTTATAACGCACACAAAAGATTTCACACAGGAATATATGCATATATATATAGTATGTATGTTCACAGTGCAGTGCTGATGAAAACAAAACTGTATGGGTCACTGCCACTGCTTGATCTGAAGAATGGCTTCACAGCAATGCACAAAGGCAAAAGAATTTGTAAAAAAAAAAATCCCTCTTTTTCATTGCAGCACAAGTAATGGACCAAAAACAAAAAAGGCAAAATGACGAAAAGCAGTATGAAACTACAATGACAGCAAAAAAGGCCTTGGCACCAGTTTTTTTGATAAACTGATACAATTTCCAGTACTACTTTGACCTTAAAATAAAGTCAAGGACTGTAAGCAGGTAAAAATCCAGTACTACTTTGACCTTAAAATAAAGTCAAGGACTGTAAGCAGGTAAAATTCCAGTACTACTTTGACCTTAAATAAAGTCAAGGACTGTAAGCGGGTAAAATTCCAGTACTACTTTGACCTTAAATAAAGTCAAGGACTGTAAGCAGGTAAAATTCCAGTACTACTTTGACCTTAAATAAAGTCAAGGACTGTAAGCAGGTAAAATTGTAACCTGTCAAATACATGGCCGTCAAGACTACTTTCAGAACCATACCAGCAAGCACTGTGCACACTTCCACGTCTAGAATACACATGCACGTGTGCATGTATGCACACACGCACGCACACACACACACACACACACACACACACACACACACACACACACACACACACACACACACACACACACACACACACTCACACACACACACACACACACTCTCTCTCACACACACACACACACACACACACACACACACACACACACACACACACACACACACACACACACACACACTCACTTACTCTCTCTCTCTCTCACTGTGCTGCTTTTAAAAAGCTTTTTTCTTTTTTCTTTTTTTTTCTGGTCAAAGAAAATAACAGCCAGTATGTGTGACTGATTGCTGATCTTTGTTCAGGTATAATTATACTGATCTTAACCAGTAAAATACCAGAAGTTATCAGTTACTGCCAACCCTGTCTTAGCTTCTCCTGTACAAGGAAAACAAAAGATAAACCACGATCAGGTGTTCAGAATGATGCACAATTTTCACACTACCCTGCGCCCATGGGTTTTCCCAGTTTGTGACAAGTAATGACTGGAGGGGACAAAGTAAGCCGCTCTTCAGAAAGAAAGCAAAAACTTGAAAAGAATGCATTTTCACAATATAAAGGATTTGAATGCTTTACCTGCTCCTGCAGTACATGCTGAAAACAAAGTTTTCACTGGGTAAACAAGTTTCTCTCTTCCCCCATTGCCCCACCCCTTGATCTAACCCAGATATGCATTTTTTTCCCATGAGTTGTTAGTACAGTGCAGTGAGTTTAACTCAGGTTAGAGATTAGTGTTTTCGAAGAATTATCTCTTATTATTATAAGTATTAAAACTCACTAAACCGTTGAGAGAAATAGCATTACAAGTACAAGATCACTGTGGTTTAATGGCCAGCTAGATAGTTTTAATGAGCTGTAGTGTGGTCTGCTTTGTGTTCTTTTCCTTCTTTCCTTCTCTTTCTTTTTTTCTTTTTCTTTTTAGGGGTGCTATGAGGGCTATAGGGTGGGGG
>CAUZXP010000247.1:0-5000 GCA_963584105.1 Alviniconcha strummeri
GTTCTGTGCAAATGCAACATCACAACGTTCCCTGATCGTCCATTGAGAGATTGTCCAGAGGTATGGATAAATAAGGCTGAAACCGTGAAGCTCAGATAGGTATGATCCAATTTCACCATACCAGAAAGATCGGTCTGATTCATCACTCAAGATTTACGTCACTTTTGTGCTTCAAGTAGATTCAACCCAGCAGAATTGAAACTCAATGAATGGAGGAAAGAGAAATTATGTATTTAAAAAACAAAAAAAACAAAACAAAATAACAACACTAAACTCACACGCGACATCATGTCATGAATTTCTATATCCAGCGGTAAGATTCTCTGCAGAGCGCTGAATGAAAAAGAATGCCCATTAGTTTGTGTGTATATATATATATATATGCCATCTCTTTGCGTGTACATGCACCGACGTGGTTCATAGTCTCATCCAAAAGACCTTTGTAGTGTCTGCACAGAGACTGACATTTGTGAAATAAATAAATAAATAAATAATAATAATAGATACAAAAAAAGAAGAAGATAGATAGATACAAAAAAGATAATAAGATAGATAGATACACATCTGTTACATAGCTCTGTTCTCTGATCTACACAAAGTCTCTGCGATTTACAACATTCTCTGACATTTTTCTTTTAAGCGAGAAAGATAATTAAAGGGGAGGGGTGGAAGCTGAAAGAGAGAGAGAGAGAGAGAGAGAGAGAGAGAGAGAGAGAGAGAGAGAGAGAGGAGAGAGAGAGAGAGAGAGAGAGAGAGAGAAGATGGCAACTAATGATATACAAAAAAAACGTAATATACATGTGTATGAGGAGTAATATTTAACAAAGGATATAAGCACATTACATGAATATTTTTATAGAAGAAAAACAAAACAAATCCAACCATAATTCCTCTCGAACATGTATTGTGTCGTTATTTTGAATTAGCGTTCCTTTAACCATTTATGTGCTGGATATCGGCGGAGGCGCAAAGACGTGCTTCCACGTAACGGTAACTCATCCATGTATACCCCGCACCCACCCCCCATCCCCACCCCCACCCCCACCACCACCACCAACAACAAAAATGGATATCTTTTCTCATTTATTCATCTGTAGAGATGGGATCAGGAGGAAAGAACCACTGCGCAGAGCCATTGCAAAATGAACGACTCGGTTAGTTTTTGGCATTGTGTGAAACGGTCCACATCAAAACTGAAAGCCAAACAACTTTGTACCCGCAGCATCTTTTTTACTGTCACTGAACTGCCTCAGGTGAAATACGACAAGCTAGCTGTACCTTTTGCATGCTAACTTCCTTGAATCAGATCAGAAAAAAATAATGGGTTAAAAAGAGCACTGGTTTTGATGTAATGTTTTAAGGACTGGAGTCAAGGTTTATGTTGCCCTGTTAAAATCAGCTTGTGTGTGTGTGTGTGTGTGTGTGTGTGTGTGTGTGTGTGTGTGTGTGTGTGTGTGTGTGTGTGTGTGTGTGTGTGTGTGTTGTCTTATTAAAATCAGCGTTCTTTTTAATATTTCGCGTACTTCAGAACGCTACCAGTCAACTTTAGTTCATTCTTTTTTCTCATTCTTCTGCTTCTTCCTCTTCTTCTGCTATAAATCCGGTGTAGATACATGTATTCCACTATTAGAATTTCAGTTATAGAGAGAGAGAGAGAGAAAAAATCTGAAACAAGAATGACTGTTAGAGTTCTAAAAAATAAAAAAAAATAAAAAAATCCAAACGGTTAAAAACGATGAAAAATGCAATGAGAAGCGTAATAACTTATCTTTTGGGGGTTGAGCCTAACCTGAAAAAAAGATAAGTTATTTCGCTTCTCATCTCATTTTTCATCGTTTCTAACCGTTTAACTGTTGTTTAAGTGTCATTTTGTAGCTTGACAAAGGGCATTGCCCCGAAAATGTGCAGATTGTGTGTCAGTGTCATAATAAATAAGCGTTCTTTTGAACTTTTTATGTGTTTGGATCTTTCTGTTATAGAGGTAAATACTAACTGAAACCATACTCGAGCCTTGAAGCTTAATGCATCTCTGGGCTCTGCTCCAAATAAGTTATCATTTTTGTGTGTTAATCAGTATTAAAATGTTTCTTTGTAAAACTCACATTTGCGTGCTTGTTACTGTGTGCTTAAGCCAAACGCACCTCTCCGATGGTAGATTTGCGAAACCAAGGCGCACCGCAGCATAAAATCCCCCTCATTAATTTCGAGTTGACAAATACCCTCCTCCCCCCCTCCACGTCTTTCCCGGGTCTCTCTTCTCGCCGGACGTCAAACTGTCAAAGGAACAAGCGAATGACTGTGCGACGGTTGTCGTCTGCTGTGTCGTCTGCCAGCTCGTTCCCTTCCTCCATTCAGCGCCTGCGCGCATGCGTTTGTGCAAAACAAACAAGTTGGCCATAGAGCTACATGCAAACAAATTAATTTTCGCATGTTATTCTCGGCCAAACAAGTGTCGGCGCATAAACTGGAGGGAAGGGGGGTTCCCAACGCTTCAGAAAGAGCTCGCGCGGGTGGGTGGTGGTGGTGGCAGGGGGGAAGGGGGGGTAGGGTGTTATTGTGATTTATGACAGAACGATAAGACTGGGGCGTGATGGCCCCCTCCTGCCAAGGACCAACTGACGTCTAATGCACTTTCGATTGCTGTCACGACAACAAAGGGAGAGAAGGCTGGTGAAAAGGGGGGAGAATAAGTACCGAAGTGGCTCCTTTCTCTTCGCTCAGTGGCGGAGACGCCCGACGACTGCCCCTGCATGTAATTCGGAAGAGGACACGAACAGTTCACGCCAGCTGCTCAGGAAGAAGAGTTTTCGTGCTTGAATCAGTCGTCGAGCAAGCTGAAGACCGAGGCAATGTATCGTTTGGTAATCGCTTAAAGGTGAAAGAGGGCCGTGTCGCGGCCCTTTGACAAAGCCGGATGTCCGCCTTGTCGGGTCGAAGCGGTCTCTCTTTGGCAACAACAATCGGCAGTGCCGAGGGTTCACCTCTGCTCCAGAGACGTCTTCGAGTCTAAGATGTTGATTTATTTGGATGAAGTCAGCAGGCAGAACAATGCGAGGCGCTGTGAAAGCAAGCGAGAGCTTGGTGGACGGAGGTAGCAAATTACAACAGTAGGCTTGTTTCTGCTTTCCACATCATGGGCGGTCCTGTTTGTGAGAACGTTTTTGTCGAAAGTGTAGCAAATCCATTTGATGAACAATGTTCTATACAGTTTCCACTTTAATAGGCTTACAATTTCACACACACACCAGTCGTGTTCTGTGTCAGTTGAGCACCTGCGCGAACTCGCCCGTATAATTATAACAGTAATGGTTGACTGGGCGTAAAACACCAAGTTACTTACTTACTTACTTACTTACGTGCACCTGCACATCTCAAACTTAGTGAAGAGCAGAATTCTGTGCTTGTAGTATTTGCATGGGTATGATGTTGTCACTATTGAGTGGTTATTAAGCAAACATGTATCTTTAAATGACAGAAAACAAGGAATGTATAAAAGTATTTCTCGGCGCGCGCACGAGAGAGAGAGAGAGAGAGAGAGAGAGAGAGAGATGAGAGAGAGAGAGAGAGAGAGAGAGAGAGAGAGAGAGAGAGAGAGAGAGACATACACACAGAGACAGAGACAGAGAGAGAGAGACAGAGAGAGAGAGAATTTACAATACAACTTTATTGCTTAATGTCAGTACAATCGCACTAGGAATGTCTACAAAGGGAAAGAACCTGATCTAGCTGCACCAGAGAGTAACGCACTCTTTTGGATGAAATAGATCTAGTACGCTGTGCACATTTGCAACTAATATGTAAGCGATACCCTTTGAAAAACAAGAAGAAGGGGAAAAAAAGAAAGAAAAAGCTATCCCTTTGAAAGAGAGCCTACTTAGCAACATAAGGCTCTTTGAGGGTCCGATTCAATTCTTTTTGCTAGGGTCCAGTCAGTCCTACAGGAAGCTCCTGAATTCAGGAGGGTATCACCACAGGATTGACTAGCAAAAGAAGTGAACATTGGAAAGTTCCGATTTTGTTTTTGACAGCCAGACGTGTTCGTTCAAGGAGAGGTAATCAGTAGCTCAGGGGTTATATATATATATGTTTCGTTCAAGGAGAGGTAATCAGTAGCTCAGGGGTTATTATATATCTGTAGATCTCTCTCTCTCTCTCTCTCTCTCTCTCTCTCTCTCTCTCTCTCTCTCTCTCTCTCTCTCTCTCTCTCTCTCTCTCTCTCTCTCTATGTATATATATAACCCCTGAGCTACTGATTACTTCTCCTTGAATGAAACACGTCTGGCGGTATATTAAGTGAATTTCGGATTCAGTTACGTTGTTGCAAAATATACATGCTAGCTCTGCCTCAATAAAAGAGAGAGAGGTTTTGAACATTTGGTGTGTGTGTGTGTGTGTGTGTGTGTGTGTGTGTGTGTGTGTGTGTGTGTGTGTGTGTGTGTGTGTGTGTGTGTGTGTGTGTGTGAATGTGATGTAGTGTGTGTGTGTGTGTGTGTGTGGTGTGTGTGTGTGTGTGTGTGTGTGTGTGTGTGTGTGTGTGTGTGTGTGTGTGTGTGTGTGTGTGTGTGTGTGTGTGTGTGTGTTCTGTTTGTTTGAAAACACGTGGAGGTAGATTATTTGCCATTATCCTTCAGACTATCCCTTTATATCAGAGACACAAGAGAGTGTTTGTATGAGGCCTCAGCATAAACTGAATAGAAATCATGCAGCCATTGAAGCTGTAAATGAATTCTCCCCTGGAGGAAAATTGACTTTGTAGGCGTACCATACAAGGACAGCTGGTCCTGTATGTGCCCTGATTTGCATACAATCAGAGAGATCTTTAACTGATTGTGTGTTCATGCACAAACCAGCTTGAGGGTGCAACAGGTTTTCTTTGATGTTACACAATTGTTTGTCTCGATGTAGCCACGCTGCAAGACGCCACCGACTGAACGAGACTGAGTGGTGAAAAGAACTGTTTCGTCCAAGATCAAAATCAGTAATATAACGCTCACAACAGT
>CAUZXP010000247.1:12500-14053 GCA_963584105.1 Alviniconcha strummeri
AATCAGAGGCAATAATCATCGAATAGGGCGAATGTTCCCAGAACATGTTGAGCGAAGTTTTTTGGACCCCGAATATAGCTTCGCCGAATACTTCCAGCCAGGTTGGCGAAGAAACATTCGCCCAATTAAGAACGGGCTTTGTGGTCTCTGTGGACGTAAAGCAACATTCAACTTGATACGTTTTTGCTTTTAGTAACTGATTGAAGAATCGACCAAGGCTCTGTGGGGAATGTTTCGTTGTTCTGTGGCGGAGGCCCACAAGCAGAAAGAACAAAGACTGCGCGAGCAGATTGAGGGAGTCAAGTCCCCTGTGAAGTCATCAGCGGCTGATGAGCTGGCGTGTTGTCGCAAGATGCTAGTTTGCCGTCGTTTTATCTCCCCTGCCCCAGACTCTCCACTGTTGGAGTCTAGTCTAGTCAAAGACTTGTCGAAATGATCTGCCTTCAGTCTGCTCCGATGTGTGTGTGTGTGTGTTTGTGTGTGTGTGTGTGTGTGTGTGTGTGTGTGTGTGTGTGTGTGTGTGTGTGTGTATGACGTAGGTGCTGTGTGTGTGTGTGTGTGTGTGTGTGTGTGTGTTGTGTCAGCGCACGCGCACGAGTGTGAAGTAGGCGTCTGTGTGTGGGGAGGCGGTGGGAGGGGGGCATGAGTGTGAGTGGGTGGGGTATGTATGTGAGTGTGTGTGTGTCGGGGGGGGGGGGGGGGTATTTGTGTGGGGTGAGGAGAGAGGGGGGTTGTATATTACGTTCGTGCATGCACGCGTGTAGGCTACGTGCGCGCGGGCGCATGTTTGTGTGCGTGTGTCCCCGGCGCAAGCGTCATATCAGCAGGCAAACGATGAAAGCCTACTGAGAAGTGAACAAGGCGGCAACCTTTCTGACACACTTGAAAGCCTACTGAGAAGTGAACAAAGCGCAACCTTTCTGTCACACTTGAAAGCCTACTGAGAAGTGAACAAAGCGGCAACCTTTCTGACACACTTGAAAGCCTACTGAGAAGTGAACAAAGCGGCAACCTTTCTGTCACACTTGAAAGCCTACTGAGAAGTGAACAAAGCGGCAACCTTTCTGTCACACTTGAAAGCCTACTGAGAAGTGAACAAAGCGGCAACCTTTCTGTCACACTTGAAGCCTACTGAGAAGTGAACAAAGCGGCAACCTTTCTGACACACTTGAAAGCCTACTGAGAAGTGAACAAGCGGCAACCTTTCTGACACACTTGAAAGCCTACTGAGAAGTGAACAAAGCGGCAACCTTTCTGTCACACTTGAAAGCCTACTGAAAGTGAACAAAGCGGCAACCTTTCTGTCACACTTGCAAGCCTACTGAGAAGTGACAAGCGGCAACCTTCTGTCACACTTGAAAGCCTACTGAGAAGTGAACGAAGCGGCAACCTTTCTGTCACACTTGCCACTCTGCGCTGTAGACAACGATGATAATGTCTCCAGCCGCTAGAGCTACCAGCATGTCTCCCTCATGCCACCCCGCCAGCACCCGGCCCCAGTCTCACTGCATGCTCCAAACCTACTAAGTAAACAGGGTGCTTAGGCGTCCACA
>CAUZXP010000249.1:5000-19421 GCA_963584105.1 Alviniconcha strummeri
CAATGGTTGAACGGCCTTTCCTGAAGCCTGCCTGGGCGTCATTTAAACTGAATTACTCTCAGTCCAACGCGTCAGTCTACTGTTGATGATATGGGTAAAAACTTTGCTCAAAATACTTAGCAACGAAATACCCCTATAATTATCCGGGTTATTCTTATCTCCTTTTTTATGCAATGGAATAATTATTGCTTTGGACCATTCTTCCGGGAACATACCCTTATCAAATAGTACATTAAAGACATTCTTCAAATAAGGAACGATCACTGGTTCCGCCACTTTGAGCATTTCTGCTAGAATACAGTCTGGTCCCGCTGACTTACCAGCTTTTAAATGTCTGATTGCGTTCCTTACTTCTTGCTCACTTATCTCACAATCTAGTATGTCATCAAAAGTCTCTTCTTCCTGAATGCCATCATTGCTTTCCACGTTACTATCACTAACTGTGTTTTTGGTACTTTCGTTAAAAACTCGGTCAAAGTGGTCTAACCATTCTTTTGTCTGAATATTGTTGACTAAAGTTCTCCGCTTTCTATGTTTTCTTACTTGCTTCCAAAAATCAGAGGAATTTTTCAGACTCAAGCAAAGCAGATGCTGATGCTTTCTTATCTTCTCTCTTCTTGTTTTCTATTAAACATTTATATTCTTTGCGTTGTTTTGAATACAGGTCAAAATCATCATCGTTTCTGGTTCTCCTAAATCGTCTTAGACACTGTTTTACTTCTTTTTTCTTGGAATGGCAGTCCTTATCAAACCATTTATTATCATACTTTTTCTTTCCCGTATTGGTACCTTTCGTTTTCATACCACTAGCTGCTTGCAGTAATGTTTCTGTGAAAATCTCAAGTGACTTCGCAGGACAATCTTCTGTGAGATTCTGTGCTTCAACCATCCTTTCCCTATATACCTGAGATAATAGATTTTCTTGAAACTGATCTATTCTGTCTACATGCCAAATATATTTGTCCCTTTTCACAGCTTCTTCATCAACGTTTGCAGTATCGGAATTTACCTGGCATTTACAATACAACTCTACTGGCATATGGTCTGATTCTATCCTGTCATTCACATTCAAGGTCTCAGCTAAATATAAAATATCACTAGACATCAAAAAGTAGTCTACGACACTGTATCCATGCTCGGACAGGTAGGTGAAATTTCCGGTCTCATTGCCCGGACAAAATCCATTAAGTATTTCTAACCCATAACATGCGCATGTTTCAAGCAGCCTTCTACCAAATGCATTAACTTCTCTATCCTGGGACGTTCTGGTGGGTTCAAACAACGATACCTTGCAAAACGGTTCATAATCGCCTCCATCCATTTGACTAAATTCTGTGTTAATCTGGTAGTTAGCGGTTCTAGCATTAAAGTCACCATTGCATATAATGTGCAAATCTCCATCCTTTTCCATCAGCTCATTTATACACGTATCCAACTCTGTTATGTGGCAGGCAGTCTGAGACAGGTCATAGAAGGGGCTCCCTGGTGGGGGTATGTACGTGGCTATATACATTATATCTCTGTCACAACCAAACGCCTCTTTTGATAGCTTCAGTACAACAATGTTATGGTACTGTACACTAATTTCTTGAACAAAACTAGACATATTGTTGCGCACCATGACTAGAATTCCACCCGATCGTCTACCTTGATGGGAAAGCTTAATAGCCGGAGACACGAATTTGAAATAATCCGTAAAGACATGGGATAAATCAAAGTTTTCATCAATGAAGGTTTCTGTTAGTGTTACAAAGTCAAAACTCTCCACATACGCCATCCAATCAGCACCGGACAACTTGCTCACCAAACCTGCAATATTATACAGAAGAAATGATGCTGGTTGTACTTGCGAGGGCCGGCCTGCCTCCTAGCTCCATACGTCAGCAGCGTCTCCAAACGGCTCATCTCGGTCCTCTCCCGTCTCCTCTCCGGTCAGCGCGGTGTGCTCAGACGGGATGTCCTCTGCCACAGGGACATGGCTAGGTTGGGCTGAGGAGAACATGGAGTCGATGCGGGTCTGTGCAGGAGGAGTCCCGGTTCGTCCCCTGCCGAATCCGCGGCTGGTCTGTGAGGCGGGTGTTAAAAGCTGGCGCGCCACACCCGTCGTCGCTGTGGAGCTGCTCCTATTCCCTCGGTCTTCTCCGGTGCCTCCTGTGCTCGGTCCGGGGTCAGCAGTGGTACTCATGGTGCCACCACGAGCTCGTAAGTTGTATGTCGAACTCTGCTGCCTTGGTGCCGTGTTGCTGACCAGCTTCTGGGTACCAGTGTGGATGCGACTCCCAGTCCTCTGGCTCTGTGGGCGTGTTGCTCGCGTACTGTCGATGGCATCGGCCCGGTTGATCAGACTCGCTGGTGGTTGGTTCTGTGTCGCCCGAAGCGGCGGGAACGCGGCTGTAGACAGCACGTGGTCCACAGTGGATCTCCGAGTGTTGACATCAGTGACAGCGGGACCTCTTTTGTTGCTTGCAGGAGCATGCACTAGTCCACCGTCCTGCTTTGTAGAAGGTCCACTGCCACCGTGTCTGCGACGGTTGTCTTCTCTTCGGACTTCTTGTCTGTCAAGGTCATAGGTGAAGATGGCGCGGTCTGTGACAAGCTTGTCAAATCGTAGCTTGGATGGCTGTCCATTCTGTCTCATCTCCCGCTGCAGTGACATCAGTTCTTTCCTCTTCATTCGCACTGTTTCTGAGAAATCTTCTCTCACATAAATGTTCTTGGATGTTTCTGATTGATTTAATTTCCGGGCCTGAGTAAGGACTGTCGTCTTCTGCTTGTATGAAAGGAACTTTGCAACAATGGCTTTCCCTGATCTGTGAGCACGTTCGATCAAGATGTCCTCCGTTATCCCCATACCTTCCTTGATGGCCTCCTTCACCTTTCTCTCACATTCATCCCAGTGTTCCGTGCCCGCTGGTACCGCCGGAAAGCCAAGGAACAGTAGGTTGTTTCTTCTGCTCTGGTTTTCTAGGTAGTCACACTTGCTGCCGAGGAAGCCGACTGCGTTCCGTAGCTCCTGGTTCTCCCGCCATACAGCTTGATACTGCGTGTGCAGCTCCTCCACGTCACTTGCGAGTCGCACCTGTTCCTCTTCCACTTGCTGTAGACGGTGCTCGATTTTGTCTTCGACACTCTGGAGTTGTTCGTCTATGATGTGCCCCTGCTCGGTAATGGCTTGACGAGTTGCTGATTCGAGTCGTATGACAGCTTGATTGAGGGCCTGGGTCATTTCCGAGTGGTAGCGGGCAAACACTGACTGGCCTTCTTGCTGGTCTGAGTGTTGACTGGTTTGTTCTTCTGTGCCCACGCTTTGCTGTACTGCATTGTCCCCTGTTACTGTCGTTTCGAGAGGTCCAGGGTTGGCTTCCACGTCGACACATGCGAGTAAAAGTCCTGCAATGAATACTGCAACTGCAACACTCATCATGAACCCGAATGGCCCCAGTCGAACAGTCACAATGTACCTGTTTTGTGTTTGCAATGTTCGTCTCCCCGACCCGAACCTGGTGGCGGTCGCCAGCATGCGCACAGTAGACAGGAGACGCTCCACAGGTTGCACAACGAGGCCTTTGCTTTCCAAAACGTAGGCAAAGTTTTCGTTTGCAGCGTTGTCACCTCGGGCCGGGCAGGCAGAAGGGCTGTTGCCTGCAGTGTGACACAAGGCCAAGACGAAAACACTGCCAATGACCACTGTGCGAGCGACGCTCAGAGGCCAGCCAAGCGTAACAGCAAAAGTCCGTGCTTCCACTGCCTTGTGCACTCTTCTTTGCATGTAATTTTGAAAAACAAAATAAAACGCCCCACAAGTGGCTCTTGTCTGTAAATTTGATACCGGCATGTTCAACAGAGTCTCTTCTAATCCTCCGTGTAGTATCTTGAAGATTGGGCTGATAATGACACAGTTAATTAGGAAAAACTGTCAAAGTCTTGCGCAGCTACCAAAATAGCGTCCGCTCCGCTCTGTGAGATCAACTCACCCCCGAGAGAGAGAGAGAGAGAGAGAGAGAGAGAGAGAGAGAGAGAGAGAGAGAGAGAGAGAGAGAGAGAGAGGACAGACAGACAGACAGACAGACAGACAGAGACGGAGACAGAGACAGAGACAGAGAGACAGACAGAGACACAAGACAGACATGCAGGCAGGCAGAGAAAGCGAAAAAAAAAAAAAAAAAGAGAGAGAGAGAGAGAGAGAGAGAGAGAGAGAGAGAGAGAGAGAGAGAGAGAGAAAAACTCTCGCAGACTCATTGAAACATATACTATGGCAGGGTGGCGGGTGTTGAAGGGGGGGGGGGGAGGAGCCGGAAGGGGTAGGGGGGGGGGTAGGGTAGGGTAGTCAGCATGATATGAGGGGCACGCTGAATGGAAATAAAATACGGCTTTAGCATTTGGTAAATAAACGCACAGCATTAAACGCACAGCATCAAAAAGCCGTGATGTACATGCCCAAGCCTGGAAAATGTCTGGGCTGAAAAGTACACCCACACACCCACCCACCCACCCACCCACCCACACACACACACACACACTCACACACACACACACACACACACACACACACACACACACGCGCGCGCGCGCCTGCAAACAGTGTATTTGATGGTCCTATAACAAATCTGATTTCAATACTGTGCCTTTTGATAGAAGTCTTTTCTGGTGCCGCATCGGAGTGGGTAAAAAAGCCTTAATGGTGTCAAGTTTGCCAGGGTTATCGGTCGTTTTCCGGGTGACGGTGCGCGAAGCATGGCAATAAAAGAGTTAATAATTATTTCCTCGCCTTTTTCGGTTACATCATCCCAGCTCCATTAAACAGCAGACCAGGGGACAGGCTTACAAAACTGGCCAAACAAGTTTGACGCCGTCAGCTTTATACTACGCGAATGAAATTAGGCACACGCCCACCAGGAGGTGATGATCTGTGGAGTTTTTATCTTCGTCAACGTCACGAAACCACTCTTCTCCTGCGCCACGTATGCGTGATAAAACATGCGTGTTCTTTCAGCGATGATAGCTAGTTGTCTAGCTTGCTTGGTTTCTTTGCTGAAGTGAATAGGTTTGAATAACCGGGCGAGCGTCCATTGAGGGAGGGTGCAAAGAGAGAAGGGAGTGGTTCAACTGTAATAAAGTTTTTGTTTGTTTGTTTTTCGCCAGGCACATCATGTGGCGCGTTTATGCAAAAGTATCCATCATCACACTATAATAATAATCCTTTCGCTCACTCATCTCTTCACAAAGTATTTTTTAACAGTTTCACATGACAATTATAATCCGACAACTGAAACACTGGCAAAAACTGATTCTCGACGCATATAGTACTTATTTACTGTATGGGTATGTCCTTATTAGCTGTATGGATATATGATAAAATGGCGTGAGTGTGTGTGTGTGTGTGTGTGTGTGTGTGTGTGTGTGTGTGTGTGTGTGTGTGTGTGTGTGTGTGTGTGTGTGTGTGTGTGAGTTTATAATACTTCGTAATATCAACAGGTAATCTTAAAATATTGCAAAGTCATCACAGAGTAAAGCTTCAGACGGCGTCGTGGAATGCATTCAGCTTAATAATCTATGTCTCTGTCTCTCTCTGTTTCTGTCTCTGTCTGTCTGTTTGTCTGTCTCGGTCTCTGTCTGTCTGTCTGTCTCGGTCTCTCTCTTAACCAAAATACTTTAACTTACATAAACATTTCTAATAAGAAGCTGTTTTTCAAATGTTAGCACCAGGGAAAGTAGAGATTTTTTGTTTGTTTGGAAAATGGGTATGACGGACACATCTTAGCAATTAAAATGACATTTGTTAATGTAATATTTTTGCATGTTTGGCTGCTGTACTCCAAACATGATATCAGTACACTGGAGCTTTCTCTTTACGACAAACCCTCGTAATATAGATCCTTCTATGAATTTCCAAAATTCAAGTACAACCGGACTGTCAGCAAAATCTAATGTTGAATTACGTCCACAGTATCAGTACAATGCGAACATTTTCTGTCATCCCTCACTTTCATATTTGAAAGGTATACTTATATTAAATTTTGTAAATGTAAATATTGTGCACTATCTTTCACTGAAGTACTCGGAATCTTGTCTCTTGGGTACACTTGTATCTCAACAACCATGTGAATTTTCCTTTCCAAAGACCGATTGAACAAGGCTCAGCAATTTTCATTTCATCGATATTTTTCCTGAAGTTGCATGTTTCATTGTATATTTTCTCGCTATGAAACAAAGGAGCATCAATTAATTTGTCATTTACAGCTTCGTTGTCGAAATCACGCAAAACGTTATGGACAGCTGCATCGACAACATTGTGCTGTAATGCTCTGTTTAAGGCTTCCCCTATCAGTTGACATACACTTTGATAGGAAAATACATCACTTGACTTTGTCATGTTACATTTTTCCATAGCAAGGTACAACCGGAACTTTACGATCAGCATGATTATTGTCGATTCTCGTTTTCAGCACCGCCTGCCAAAAATATGACTTCACTTCATCAGACCTTTAATCAGCCCACTGTTAACATTTGACTTACCTTTTGGTAAGGTTGTGCTTTGACTAATGTCTACGTTGGAATAAAAACATTCGTACCGGAACCCCCAAAACATATATAATATTTTGGGAGTCCAGGTCCATTTCGCAAAGTTTGTGCTTGGAATAGCTTAACCACCCAGTGCAGCAAAAATGACACTCGCATTTGCTTTAAATCAATCATTTTTAGATCTCCGTTTCCAAAGTCGTTTACACATGACTATTCTTTTCACTTTTTCGAAGGCTTTTCTGTTACATTTTGTTTTTTGTTTTTTCGCCACAAATATCTGAACATCAGCCTATTAATTTCTGTCAACACATGATCGGGTATAACAACAGCTTGCATAATGTACACAAGATGAGATATTAAAAATGTTTTAATGATACATCTTTTTATAACAATACTTTAAAAAATGTCCCATGTGAAGAGAGGTCTTCTGATGGCTTGAATTCTTTCTGTCCAATGTTCCTCAACACACGAGGCGCATTTATCATTACAAAAATAAACTCTGAAAAAAGAATGACTGCTAGCGTTCTAAAATAAGACATTTATTCTTCCGGCAAGCACTGAACATACCAACAAAAATGATAAGTTACTTCACCTCTCATATCATGTTTCATTGTTTTTAACCGTTTCACTGTTGTTTAAGTGTTGTTTTGTGGCCTGAAGAAGGGGATTTCCCTGAAAATTTGCATTATGTTGTCTACGTCATAATAAATAAGCGTTCTTTTGAATCTTTTATGTATCTGGATCCAAGAATTTTCAACTTCGTCTTCCAAACAAAGTTGAATTTTTTTCTACACATTGTTTTTTTACTACCAAGCTGCATGGCTTCTGACTTCGTTTTATTTATTTCCAGACCAGATATTCGAGAAAACGCCCTCCACGATGGACAGTGCATTCGACATTTCTTTTTCGTTTTGTAAAAACAACGTTGTATCGTCGGCATACAAGGCAATCTTAACTGCAGCTTCCACATTTACATCCTTCACAGCACTTCCTTACTCCTTTAACATCTTAACATTCCCTTATTTTAATGGCTAACAGTTCAACAGTAAGAACAAAAGCTAGAGGGGAAAAGGGGCAGCCCTGCCGAATTCCAGATTCTGCTGCAAAATGTCTGAGAGCCATTCATAATAGCTTACACACCTTTTGGTGTCTTTTATCAAAACACAAACTATTTCTCAATGTCTACAGAAATACCGAATTTCTGAAAAGCATTTATCATAAAATCCTTTGAAATGCAATCAAAAGCATGAAAATAATCAATCGTAACTAACAATCCGGGTTCATTTTATACATTTTGTTGATCAATAATATTTATCATCAACCAGGCAAAGCGTTGACATGCGTCGGCCTTTAATATGTCCAACCTGATCACTAGTACTGTATACTAGGTCATCAATGACACTACTTAATCGTAATGCAATACATTTCGCCAACAGTTCGCAATTACTGTTTGTGAGAGAAATCAGTCACCAGCCTTTCCATTCATTTCGTGGCAACTCTGTACCTTTGTGAATAAGAATAAAGACGGCTTTACAATGTATTGACGACATTTTGCCGTTTTGAAATGCAGAATTAAACGAAGCTTGAATAGATAAATCTGAATATGTTCACATCGTTCACATCACTCCAACCAACACTCCAATAAGCGCTCGAAATACGTAACACGAGTACAGCAACGTAGGCCTGAGTCGTCTGCGGTAACTCTCACCTGGCATGTGTGTAAATACAAGGTACATAAAAGGATGTACCTCTGCTGGAGTTTATGTGCCCGAATAATGAAAGGTTTACCATACAATATCATAGACACACAGACGTCAAGTGCCCGAATAATGAAAGGTTTACCACACAATATCACACACACACACAGACGTAGAGTGCCCGAATAATGAAAGGTTTACCACACAATATCACACACACACACAGACGTCAAGTGCCAGAATAATGACAGGTTTACCACACAATATCACACACACACAGACGTAGGGTGCCCGAATAATAAAAGGGTTTACCATACGATGCCAGACACACACGGACTAGCGTTGCTGAACAGTAAAGGGTTTACTACAAGATAAAATGCACGCACGGACGTAATGAAAGGTAATTACCACACGATACCATATACACACAGACGCAGAGTGCCCGAATAATGAAGGGTTTACGTTGTTTGAAATGTGTGTTATAGTGGACTTGTTAATGCAAATCAGTTTGACATTTTGAGCTGAAGCAAAGGAGTCACTGAATCTTGTAGTTCTGATATGCCTGATGCCGAATAAATGAAATGGAAGTAACGTTTTATTACTTGTGAAAATAAACATTGATTAAAAACAAACAAAAAAACTACAACAACAAAACAAAAACAAAACAAAACAAAAAAACTGTTTAAAATAGGACAAGTCAGTTATGACATGTATGGTGCACGATAGAAAAAATACCCACATTCCACTCAACCAAGATGGCGAAAGCGTGCAAGTCGTCACTCGGAAACTAGAATTAGAGCAACCATCAATGGCGCATACACACACGAATGTGATCAAACTCACTTTTCGGTTGCAAATTTCTATCTGGATGATTCTGATGATATTCGTGACCCAGAATAGGATTTAAAGTAAAAGTCCAACGTTTTTAAATACGCAAAATGGCCATTGAAATGATTGACAAATGAGTCACTAGTTTCAGATTTAATGAAATAAAAAATAATCATTTTTGTTTGATTGGGTTTTTAATCGATTTTATTTTCTGTAGGCTTCCCCGGAAGTGACGTCAGTCTGGGGAGTCATTGCGGTTGCCATCTTAGATTCTTCAGTAAACTGTGTATGCGTGTGGTCGACAAAAAAATTAACTATGCCGGCCTACTGTGTTGCCGTGAACTTTAACAATTCGCAGACGACCCCAGGCATGATAATGCACGAGCTCCCGCGCAATCGACCCGCAGTGAGGCGAAAGTAGATTAAGTTTACACAGTTCAAACGAGCTGACTTTCTTGCTGCGCCGCATCACGCCCATTTGTGTAGCGAGCACTTCAGTGAGTGCGATTTCGCAAACCCCATGGAATACCGCGTGGAGTTTGCTTCGAAGCTGACACGATGTTCCGGTACTCTTTCAAAATCCTGCCTGACAGGCTCAAACTGATACGGCTGTATCCTTGTGGGTCTCTCGGGCAAAGTATCAGTTTCGTCTTCAGAGCTCGAGTTGGCCATTTTGCAGCGACTCCCCAGAGTGACGTAGTAGGCATATGGTGACGTGATTTGGGCGTCATGGCGACGCTTTCGGTACGACAGAAAATGCCTTTTTTCGTGCAGTTATAACCCTCAGATCACAGTTTCACTTACATCATCGTTCTCAGCGAGCTTTAACGGAAATCGTGTCAAAAATCACCCCTAACCTTGGAATTTCCGACTGCCTCCTTGGATATTACCATGATGTCGTCTGCTTCAGCAGCCGTGTCGGCCTGACTTCGATAATACACTCAGATAAATAGTTCATCCTCACGATTTATTGTAATATTTTCCATGTATAGTCTTTGAGAATGACGGCGTTTCGTTATGCTATAATTGTGACAGCATCCGTCATAAAGGGATCAGGTCTGCGCGTGTTAAAGCGATGGTGTAAAGTGTATGGTTAGTATTGGTGGTCATAATAATGCCGATTCGTGTTATGCCTCTCATGAATAAATTGTTTACAATGCTGTCACAGACTTGTTTGAAGTCTGAGAAGTCTAAGATTTTAAGTAGTTTTATAAAAATAAAAATAAATCCTATTTTATTTCCCTTCAAATCTATCTATGGCCAAGCTCTCTCTCTCTCTCTCTCTCTCTCTCTCTCTCTCTCTCTCTCTCTCTCTCTCTCTCTCTCTCTCTCTCTCTCTCTCTCCCTCCCTCCCTCTCTCTCTCTCTCTCTCTCTCTCACACACACACACACTCACTCTGTACAGAGCGGTGAGTTTAACTCTGCTTAGAGAACAGCGCTTTAATATTATTATTATTTACCACACGATACCATGCACGCGTAGAGTGCCCGAATAATGACGGGTTTAACATGCAATACAACACGCGCACGGACGATCCAAGGGTAAACGTACAGTATTCATTTCAAGGGCAATACGAAAACCTGATGAGGACTATGCCAACCTCACGGGGCAGCCAACAGAAATATTTTGGGTAATCAGTGAATCACTCCTGGTTAATAGCCGTTTGCTGGAGGCATTTGCTTTTGGAAAAATGTGTGTCTTTTGTTTGTCAGTCCGTTTTTTTGACTCTTTCTCTGTCTGTCTCCCAAGAACCATACTTCACATTGCCTCAGATGTCTTACAACCTTCGATATGTATCAGTAGTTGTGCACTTACAGCGTCCGATGAAATTATGCAGATTATTTTCTAAAGTTAGATTTTTTTGAATTGATTTTTTTTTTTTTGGTGGGGGGGGGGGGGGGGGGGCAATTTTGGTGTTTCTCTATAAAATGACTAAATGCTGCTGTTTTGTTCTCCTTTCGTTGTTGTTTTTAGTTATTTTGTTGTGTGTGTGTTTTGGTGTTTTTGTTTGTTTGTTTTTTGGTGTGTGTGTGTGTGTGTGTGTGTGTGTGTGTGTGTGTGTGTGTGTGTGTGTGTGTGTGTGTGTGTGTGATTATTTCTTTAAACAATTTTTTTTAAACAATTATGGCTTTCATTTTCTTGTCTTTCTTCTCGTGCTAATGGGAACAACGTGAACTCATCATTATGCACCATCCTTCAGTTTGGTTTAGTGGGAAACAAACGATTTAGCGCTGAACTGAAGTCACTTGCATAACATCATTATATGCCACCGTTTATAAAATTAAATAGAATATTTATATAAAAATACTTACCACTTATGATTCCCATGATTCTTCGCCAACCTGTAGCAGCCGAAAATAAGTTCTGGCGAAAGTGACCACGATCTGTGTTTTTATAGTGTTTATTAAAAGAGGAAATCACCAAGCCATACTCGGTTCTTTTATCATTACTGACGGCAAACCATTCGGAGAATGCGTGCATAGTGCACTTTTCTCTCGGTTTGCCTCTGCTGTTCTTTTCTACGCGCGTATATATGTGCGCGAGTGTGGGTGAGTAAAATAGTTGTATAAGGGAGTATTTTTTGTGTAGGTGCCAGCGGAAACAGCTGCCACTAAAAATTACACACGTTCACTCATATCAGTTCCAGCATCCCCTGAAAAATCTACCTCTTGTTTTTCAGCAGTTCTTCCCATAAACATGTCACGTCTTTCCCACCTGTTCTAGCTTCAGTCTCAATCACTGATGGGTCTGCGTGTACGGATGCGTGTATGTGAACAGGTGCGTGTGTGTGTGTGCCTGCACTGCGTGCATGCGTTGTGCGTGCGTGTGTGTGTGTGTGTGTGTGTGTGTGCATGTGAAATGTTGAAGAATGCTATCACGAGGATGACGTACAAACGTGTATGCGAAATAAGCGTGTTGTGATAGCCAATATTGTCTACGCTTGCTGTCAGCTTTGTTTCAGCTTTGTTTTTCTACCGTTCTTTCGTTCGCTCTACTTTCTCGCGTACTGGGTCCAGCCCCGGTAGCACACCCCGAGCATCGCTTTCCGGCACCCTCCTCCAAACTCTGACAGATTTAGTTATGCCACTGAAGGGGCACTCTTTATCTCCGCGTAGCTGTCCACCGACGCGGTCAGCGCCCTCCGAAAGGCTTGGGTATTGATAAGACTGTAGAAGCAACCTAGCGCCAAAGCACGAACATAAACATGTTAAAAGAAAGAGTTTCGTCTCGATTCAAACGATTGTGGTTTTATTTGTGCTGGTGTAAACTTTGTTGGCGGCGCCCAAGCATGCCTTGTTTTATTTGAGTTGTTTGTAATAAACTTACTACTGTTTGAGCACCAACAAAAACTGCTATGGCGTAAGTAAATACGGCAGTGGTTGAAGAAGGATGTCGTAAACCAGTGCTTGGAGTTTGCCCCGGTAGAAGTCTAGCGCTGGCTGCCTCCGCTGCATGACGATCAGGAAGCGGTTCTTGGTGAACTGACACCTGGTGCGGAACGATTGTGGATGGAGACAGGGGAAGCAACACCCACTGCACTGCTTTCCCTGTGTCGACGCCTGGCGCATCGCCACACCAGTCGTCAAGGCAATCGGCTCACGGCAGATGGAAATCACGAAAACAGAGTTGGGATAATTTAAACACATTTTTGGCATGGGTAAACTGAGGAGAGAGAGAGAACTTGAACTCGAACTCGAACTCGAAAACTTTATTTTTAGAAGGATTGTAGTTGAGGTTCAGTCTAACAACTAGTCCTTGCTAAGCTACTGATGAATATATATCAAATTACAGACATTATTTATATACATATAGGCATGAATGAGTGAGTGAAACGTTATGCATGAGAATTTCCACACAAAACACAGCGCCAGATGAACACATGCCATACATCATTCAGTTACATATTATGAGCATATTATGAGCAAATGAAGCAGCAGAACGTCTGATCAGTTCATATGACTAGTATCGGAAAAGAAAACAGAAGCAATCAATACTTATAAAGAACAGTAAGGTAGAAGAAGGGTGGGGGGGGGGAACAAACAAAGGGGAGGGGGGTCGGAAGGCAGTTGGAAGGACTGGGCGGAGTTGTACGGGTGTATAAAATAGGTCTCAAATGACCAGCCATTGCAAGGTTCCAGGCGAGATCAAAAGATCAAGAGATCTTAGAGGAGGGAGGTGGAGCTGGACCTTCAAATTAGCCAGAAGAAATCATGAGTAGGGAGGTGGAGCTGGGCTGAGCAAACTGGACCTCTTTTGCTTCGAGTTGTCCAAGTTGTTCATCAACAGCAGTGCAACGGACATTGTCTTAGTGACTCTGTCCAAGCACAGCAGTTGAAACAGCAATTGCGCAGTGCACAAGTCACTGGGAAATGGCGAAGGGACACCGCCTTAACACTTCCATTGTTCTGGCGGCGGTCCACGGTCTCTCCGGTCTTTTTCGGATGGTTTCCGCGGTAGAGCCTTCACTGTGTCGTCCCCTTCCCACTCTGTCCCCGTCCCTAATAAGCCATCTCGCTTCCGTGGACGTTAAGCAACAGTGAGACCAGTCATTGCGTTCGAAAACCTCAGTCCCTCTCTCTGTCGCTGTCGTCAGTGGGGATGGGCGTGCTGGTGGTCAGAGAACCCTCGAGACCCAGCAGCAATGGCTGTATCACCACCGGCAGGGATGGCGTTGTCGCTGTCGTCAGAGGGGATGGGCGTGCTGGTGGTGATGACAGCTGCCGGGTCTGAGAACCCTCGAGACTCAGCAGCAACGGCTGTATCACCACCGGCAGGGATGGCGTTGTCGCTGTTGTCAGTGGGGATGGGGGTGATGACAGCTACTGGGGCTGTGGCAGTATTCCTACTGACAGAGACGGTGTTGTCGCTGTCGTCAGTGGGGATGGGCGTGCTGGTGGTCAGAGAAACCTCGAGACCCAGCAGTAATATGGCTGAATCACCACCGGCAGGGATGGCGTTGTCGCTGTAGTCAGTAATGATGGGCGTGTCGGCAGCTGCCGTGTCTGAGAGCCCTCGAGACCCAGCAGTGCGAGCATCATCACCACCAAATGACACGGTGTTGTCGCTGTCGTCGGAGACAGCAGCGGTGACATCAGCCGATGGGACCACCTTACTGCTGACGGACGCGATGTTGTCGTCGTTGTCGTCGGAGACAGCAGCGGTGGCATGAGCCGATGGGGCTGTCGTCGGAGATAATGGTTGTTTCAGCAGAGGTGGAATCAGCCGACGGGGCCGTGGTGTTGTCGCTGTCGTCGCAGGCATTACTGACGGCAACAGCAGCTACAGTATTGTAACTGCCGACTGAAGCAGTGTTGTCAGTGTTGTCACAGCAGGTCTGTGTACGGCAGTGATTGTAGCGGTGGCACCACCGTT
>CAUZXP010000250.1:7500-18963 GCA_963584105.1 Alviniconcha strummeri
AAGGAGGAGCAAAACAGGGGGGGGGGGGGGGGTGAGAAGGAAGAGGAGGAGAAGAGGAAAGGGGTGAGAATGTTAAAGATGAAGGAGGAGGTAAGTAAGTATGTAATTTGGTGCTTTACGCCCAGTCAACCATTACGGTTATCTCAGGAGGAGGAGGAGGAGGTGAAGAAGAAGAAGAAGAAAAAGAAGAGGAAACAAAAAGAAGATAGTTCAAGAAGAAGAAGAAAAAGAAGAGGAAACAAAAGAAGATAGTTCAAGAAGAAGAAGAAGAAGAAGAAGAAGAAGAAGAAGAAGAAGAAGAAGAAGAAGAAGAAGAAGAAGAAGAAGAAGAAGAAGAAGAAGAAGAAGAAGATAGTTAAGAAGAAGAAAAAGAAGAAGAAGAAGAAGAAGATAGTTTTTATTTTTATTTTTATGCTGCGGGAATTAGGGATAGAGTGAGATATGTACTGTACGATTAAATTAAGTTGCGTATTGTTGTAATGTTTCATGCATAGCGCTTTGAGCTTCACACATGTATAGTCGTTGAAAGATTCGGTGTATTCGGTGTTATAATCATTATATCACAGGCAACCGATGTTTCCTGTTGGCGTCCATTTGCCTCTGTGTGTTGTAATGTTTCAAGCATAGCGCCTTGAGCCTCACACGTGTATAGTCTCATGTGTAAGGCGTGCCCCAGGGTTCCGTGTTGCGACCGGTCTTGTTTACCTTGTATTCTCAGCCTTTGTCATATGTGATTTCTGTCCATAATTGTGACTATCACAAGTACGCCGATGACACTGAGCTGTCCAAAAGTGCCCCAGCCGATCAGTTCCTTTCTGTTCAATCCTGTATTCAGACATGTATTGATGATGTTCTGCTCTGGATGAATAGCAGCAAGCTTAAGTTGAACACAGATAAGACTGAGGTTATGCCTGTTGGCTCTGCATCTTGTCTTGAGTCGGTCGACAGTGAGTGCGCAAACATTGGCGGAAACAGTGTTCCTTTCGAAACGTCGGTTAAATACCTTGGAGTCCATCTTGATAGAACGTTGTGCGTTCTTTCTACAGCTCCGACGTATCGCGTCAGTCCGACCGTACTTGTCCCAAAGCACTGCAGCAAGACTTGTTGCGGCAATGGTCATTTCCCGCCTTGATTATTGCAACTCGGTTTTCATAGGTCTACCAGCAGACCAGATCGCTCGGTTACAGCGGGTGCAGAATAACGCGGCACGGCTCGTGTTGAAAAAAAGGAAACGAGATCACGTAACACCGCTTCTTAAGGATCTTCACTGGTTACCAGTAAAATTCCGCTGTCAGTACAAGATTGCAACTCTTGCTTACCGCCATTTTGAAGGGTCTTTACCTCCTTATCTTTCTTCATCTCTCTGTCTGGCTCTCTCCGATCTTCTAAGGAAAAGCTGCTAAAAATTCCAAAGCGAAATCTCAGATCATTTGGACAACGTTCTTTCATGGCACCATCTCTCTGGAATTCTCTGCCGGCCACTCTAAGAAATATACCAAAACTGTCTCAATTCAAATCGCAGCTAAAAACCTTCTTGTTTGCACAAGCCTTCCTGTAGAATCTGGCATTTGAGTGTAGATGGATGCATATGGATAGGGAGAGGGGGAAGGGAAGGGGGGGGGGGGGGGGGGGAAGAGCATGAGAGATCTAGGCAAGAGAAAGAGGCACGGGTTGGGTGGGTGAAAAGACAGATTCAAATTGGTGTTGTTGTTTGAGATCATGAAGTTAATATTTTATTAATTGTTGTATGAGTGGACGAGCGGAGACTGGTGTGCGCGTCAGTCATTGTGTGTGTGTGTGTGGTTGTGTGTGGTTGTGTGTGTGGTTGTGTGTGTGTGTGTGTGTGTGTGTGTGTGTGTGTGTGTGTGTGTGTGTGTGTGTGTGTGTGTGTGTGTGTGTGTGTGTGTGTGTGTGTGTGTGTGTGTGTTGTTCGATGGCCGATAATGGTAATTTAACCTTAATAATTAAGGTTTCGTTTGGTGAAATGTACGTTAATGTAGTTTTTGTGACAAGATGTTTGTACAGCATAGCGCTTTATAAGAATTATTATTAATTATTATTATAGTCGTAGAAAGATTCAAGATTCAGTGTACTAGCTGTGCATTCACTAATTATAATCATTATAATTATCACAGGCGCCCGATGTTTTCTATTGGCGTCCACTTGTCTGCGTGTGTTTCAGCAGCTGTTCCTGACAGTAAGCGAAGCATACAAGCTTCAATTAACTAACGCCCCCCCCCCCCACATCCCTCCGGAGCGGCAACGAGGGAATTCGAATCAATTGTGCTTTTAGATTCAAAATATATACAGAAGAAGAAGAAGAAGAAGAAGAAGAAGAAGAAGAAGAAGAAGAAGAAGAAGAAGAAGAAGAAGAAGAAGAAGAAGAAGAAGAAGAAGAAGAAGAAGAAGAAGATAGTTAAAGAAGAAGAAGAAGAAGAAATCTGTTTTATTTACCTTTCGAAAGGGGGCTTGGCTTCTCCTTAGAAGATCGTTTCATGTAACTGAAAAAGAAACCAGTTTAAATACCTTTAGTCTCCTAATCCCGTTTGGTAACGGTCTTTTTGACTTAAAGGCTAATCACTAGACTGTTTCGGCGTGGTTGTGTTTGCTATTGACTGTGTTGTGTTATAGAACTGCGAGCCAGCTTTTCAAGTTATGCTTTTAAGACTTGCGTTTCAACCTGACATTGACTAACTGTGAATGTGTGATTCATCCTGAAGTGACCATGTATCGTTGCTTGACGGAGCGTACAATTCCAAGCACAGCTGGTAGCGGATGCTACATCTGCGACAGATAGTTCACAGGCTACGTAGCACTGACAGAGCCGTGCGGTGGGCATTTACCGTTGGCAGTGCGTGCTATTTTTGCGGCAGGTTACTTCTCCAGTTCACAGAGTACCATTCACACAGTCGCACTGTAGCCATTTACCAAGTGCGTGCTATTTTTGCGGCAGGTTACTTCTCCAGTTCACAGAGTACCATTCACACAGTCGCGCTGTAGCCATTTACCAAGTGCGTGCTGTGTCTACGTCAGGTTACTTCTCCAGTTCACAGAGTACCATTCACACAGTGGCACTGTAGCAATTCACCAAGTGCGTGCTGTGTCTACGTCAGGTTACTTACAACATGGCTGCGACGATGGCGACAGCAATCAAAATGGCGGCCCCCATCACGGAGCCCACGATTGGACCAACCAGACTCTGCTTTTCGTCTGAAAACACAATGGACACACTGGACTAGCCAGACTCTGCTTTGAACACAATGCACACACTATAGACCAACCAGACTCTGCTTTTCGTCTGAAAACGTAATGTACACATTGGACCAACCGGTCTCTGCTTTTCGTCTGAAAACACAATGTACACACTGGACCGACCACACTCTGCTTTTCCTCAATGTACACACCTGCCCCTGCGTGCGTGCGTGCGTGCGTGCGTGCGTGCGTGCGTGCGTGTGTGTGTGTGTGTGTGTGTGTGTGTGTGTGTGTGTGTGTGTGTGTGTGTGTGTGTGTGTGTGTGTGTGTGTGGTGTGCGTGTGTGTGCGCGCGCGTGCATGCGTGCTTGCGTACATGCGTATGTCTGAGATTATGTGCATGCTAGGGTTGGGGGAGAGGTTGTGGAGATAGGGGTAGTTGTGGTTGTTCCCTCGCTTGTAAAAGCAAACATTTGAAACCACTTAATACTAATTCTTTCTGCAAACAGGCTGACGATCGTCAAGCACTATCACCAGTACCACCACGCTCGGTTTCGTTTCTGATTAACTTTTCCTTTTTTCTTTTCTCTCTTTTTTCTTTTCTTTTCTTTCTTTCTTTCTTTCTGCTTTTCTTTTCTTTTTTCTTTTCTTTTTTTGGTCCGTTTTCTTTTTCACAGTAACAAGTTTTCATTGTTATCAGCATTACTGATTACTGTTGTTGCTGTTGGTTCGCCCTGATATAACCCTCATGGTTGACTGGACGTAAAAGAAAATTCGATTCCTTTCCTTGCTGCTGGCGTTGGCGTTGGTGGTGTTGATGGTGGTGGTTGTAGTATGATGGTGTTTATGATGTTGATGGTGGTAGTGGTGATGTTGATGGTGGTGGTGGTGGCGGTATGATGGTGTTGGCGTTGGTGGTGTAGATGGTGGTGGTGGTGATGGTGGTGGTGGTATGATAGTGTTGGCGTTGGTGGTGGTGATGGTGGTATGGCTGTTGATGGTGGTAGTGGTAGGATGGTGGTGGTAGTGGTGATGTTGATGGTGGTGCTGGTGATGATGATGGTGCTGGTGGTGATGGTGGTGTGGTTGTTGATGGTGGTAGTGGTAGGATGGTGGTGGTAGTGATGTTAATGGTAATGTTGGTGGTATGATGATGTTGGTGGTGGTGGTGTTGATTGTGGTGTTGTTGTTGTTGATGGTGGTGGTAGATTGATAGCGTTGGCATTGGTGGTGTTGATGGTGGTGATGTAAACAAATGCACCAGGCGTAGGGTGGTGGACGGAAGGCAGGGGTATTGATATACTCACGTGTGCACAGCACTCCCTCGTACCCATCCTCACACTCCAGCTCACACACTCCGCTGTCATGGCGACACGCGCTGTTGCCCCGGCACCTTCCACACGCCAGGGAGCAGTTGGCACCATACCATCCGGCTGGACACTCTGAGACACAGCCGCAACACACTCTGAGGCACAGCCGCAGCACATTCTGAGGCACAATCTGAGGCACAGCCGCAACACACTCTGAGACACAGCCGCAACACACTCTGAGACACAGCCGCAGCACATTCTGAGGCACAATCTGAGGCACAGCCGCAACACACTCTGAGACACAGCCGCAACACACTCTGAGACATAGCCGCAACACACTCTGAGACACAGCCACAGCACACTCTGAGACACAGCCACAACACACTCTGAGACACACCCGCGACACACTCTGAGACACACCCGCAACACACTCTGAGACACAGCCGCAACACACTCTAGATCTGAGACACACACGCATCACACACACTGAGACACACCCGCACCACACTCTGAAACACAGCCGCAACACACTCTGAGACACACCCGCAACACACTCCGAGACACAGCCGCAACACACTCTGTGACACATCCGTGTAATGTCCAACTAACAGACGGAATAATGTTAATCAGCATTATCTCCCCTATACTGATGTTGCATATACGCCGGTACTAAGCAACTTGATATACACAAAACATGCGCAATGACACCAACGGGAAAACGCCCACCTAACCGTGGTCCGGAGTTGCAACTGACGGAGCTGGTGCAAGACACCACAGTCTTGATGGTGCAAGACACCACAGTCTTGATGGTGCAAGATACCACAGTCTTGATGGTGCTAGACACCACAGTCTTGATGGTGCAAGACACCACAGTCTTGATGGTGCAAGACACCACAGTCTTGATGGTGCAAGACACCACAGTGTTGATGGTGCAAGACACCACAGCCTTGATGGTGCAAGACACCACAGTGTTGATGGTGCAAAACACCAAAATCCGCACCGCATTCTGAGACACACCCGTATCACATTCTGAGACACACTCGCATCACACTCTCAGATTCACTCGCATAACACTCTCAGACACACCCGTACCACACTCTCAGACACACCCACATCACACTCTTAGACACACCTACACCACACTCTCAGACACACCCGTACCACACTCTCAGACACACACGAACCACACTCTCAGACACACCAGCACCAGACTCTCAGACACACCCACACCACACTCTCAGGCACACCCACACCACACTCTCAGACACACTCACACCACACTCTCAGGCACACCCACACCACACTCTCAGACACACCCACACCACACTCTCAGACACACTCGCACCACACTCTCAGACACACCCACACCACACTCTCAGACACATTCGCACCACACTCTCAGACACACTCGCACCACAGACACACCCACACCACACTCTCAGACACACTCGCACCACACTCTCAGACACACCCACACCACACTCTCAGACACATTCGCACCACACTCTCAGACACACTCGCACCACAGACACACCCACACCACACTCTCAGACACACTCGCACCACACTCTCAGACACACCCACACCACACTCTCAGACACATTCGCACCACACTCTCAGACACACTCGCACCACAGACACACCCACACCACACTCTCAGACACACTCGCACCACAGACACACCCACACCACACTCTCAGACACACTCGCACCACAGACACACCCACACCACACTCTCAGACACACTCGCACCACAGACACACCCACACCACACTCTCAGACACACTCGCACCACATTCATAAAATCAAAACCTGCAGTCGGACACCCATAGCGGAACCAGCTCATGCTAATCTGCACGACACCCGGTTAAACCACAATTCACAGCATGCAGTCTGACCCATACCGTAGCTCACAATTTGCACGACACACAGTTAAGCCACAATTTATAGCATGCAGTCTGACACACACACATACTGTAGCTCACAATTTGCACGACACCCGGTTAAACCACAACTCATAGCACGCAGTCTAGACACACATACTGTAGTTCACAATTTGCACGATACACAGTTGAATCACAACTCACAGCATGCAATCTGACATCCCCACTTTAGCTCACAGTTTGCGGGACACCCAATAGAACCACATCAGTTCTTACAGTATGCAGTCTGACACCATCACCTTAGCTCTCAATTTGCACGACACCCGGTTGAACCACTGCAGTCTGACAACCATACCGTGGCTCACAATCTGCACGACACCCAGCTGAACCACATCAATTCTCACAGCATACAGTCTGACACTCACAACGTAGCTAGCTCACAATTTGCACGACCCAGTTGAACCACATCGATTTTCACAGCATACAGTCTGATACTCACAACGTAGCTAGCTCACAATCTGCACGACACCCAGCTGAACCACATCGATTCTCACAGCATACAGTCTGACACTCACAACGTAGCTAGCTCACAATTTGCAAACACCCAGTTGAACCACATCGATTCTCACAGCATACAGTCTGACACAACGTAGCTAGCTCGCAATTTGCACGACACCCATGCAGTTAAACTCAGCACTCAGGCGCAAGGTCATTCCGCAGTGCCGCCACCGCTCTCTCAGTGAAACAGGCTGCCAGACACATTTCGTAAAGTGGAAAACACACAGTCTTTACGTTTTCGGCGGCAACTGAAATCAGTTTCGTTTTCTACTCCTTATTTACCCTCACAGGCCCCTTTAACCCCACTCACCACTCACCACCCACCGACATCCTTTCCCAGCTGTCCCCTCCCCTCCTCCCCCCCCCCCCCCCCTTCCAGCATCTTTGCCAAGCGCAGTGAGAGTGTGTCTATCTACATGGAGTTAAAACTGGGCTATGTATACAAGTGGACACATCCACAGAGTTCGGGAGCTGTGTGAAAGTCGAGGTGGCCGTCCTGGGCTTTCCGTCCTCATGAGCCTTCTGGTTTCCGTGGACGTAAAGCAACACTGAACCGTGCTTCGGCATTGGCCACAGTTTGTACCTAATATGTCAAGCGACATCGGAGGACATGAAGCTCTACATCATCATAATCAAGTGGACACTGACTCACTTTGGTCACACTGTGCTGACGTCCAGCCATTGAGACAGACTTGAGACTGGCAGACTCCAGTGACGGGGTCACACCGTCCGTTGCCCCCACACTGACCACACAGCTGACCGCACGTAGGGCCCCAGTGACCAGGCAGACAGTCTGCGGACAATGTAATGATCAATATTTTATTTTATGTCTGTTCACATCGAGGTGATATTAGACCCCCCTCCCAGAAGAAAAACAACAACAACAACAACAAAAACAACAACAACAACAACATATAATTATTATTTATAATAATTTTCCCCGCAGGGCTATGAACAATCGATTTGACAATATTAGTGATAACATCAGTATTAGACAAAATATCTCTTACATTGTTGTAAGCATTTAAGTCACATCCATTTTTTTCTGAAATAACTCTGTGGTAATAGAACATTCAGGCAGCATGTGTTTAAAAGATAAGGTATTTTTACAAACGCATGTCACATTCTGTGAATATTTAGTGTTCCATGAATTTAGACGTAACTTGTATATTACTCTTGCTAAATATCTTGAACAAGAAGGTATCGCACATTTACTTTTTTCAATTTGTTTATACACATTTTTAATACACAAAGATCTTTTTACTTAGGGAAGATATTTTCCATATTTACATCTGAGTTATATGCAATATTAATGGCATTAAACTACATATGCAATATTCAGTTAGCAATATATAATTTTTTGATGTGTTGACTCAAGATCAGTTCTCTGTGCATTGAAAAACTGGAACGGTAAAATGAGGGGATATATTTTATGAAGTAAAGTATTACATTGTATCATGTAGAAGGGTTTTAGGATTGAGTTTTGTTGGGTACCACCTCATTGTGGTCTTTGTGGGAATGAAATATCAGACAAATTAGCTATACAAGGTGCAATGAAAAACATGTCTGAAGTATCATCCAATAACCTACTACTCTCGTCTCATGAGATTAATTCACTACTTAAGAAGACGATGTAATGAATCACTGCTTGGATGCTAACAGTTCTCGTTGAAATTTTAGAAGTTTAGAGGCTGTACCTCTGGTGGAGTTTATGTACCTTGTATTTACACGCATGCCAGGTGAGAGTTACTGTAGGTGACCCAGGTCTTTGTTGTTGTGATTGTGTGACGTCTTTCGAGAACTAATTCGCTGCCTTGTGTGTTGAATTCTCGTTGAAAATCCAACAGTTACACAAACGATGTAGCACACCTGCTGGTATCTACTATCATTCGCGGGAGCTGCGACAAGTGTCGCGACAAAAGTATGCTTGCCTCGACAAAACGTTTGTAGCGACAAAATTATGTTTGTCGCTACAAAATATTCTTGTCGCGACAAATGTTTTGTCGCGACAAGCATACTTTTGTCGCGACAAAAGACGTGGTTTTGTCGCGACAAACACCTGTTTGTCGCGATAAAAATGAAACTTGTGGCAGCTCCCGCCAATGATAATCTACTATGTAATTACTGAGAGGCAAAAATTCCACAACTTCATACAGATAACCTCACACGCACTCAGACCGAGGCGGGAAAAGCTCGGTTGGTAGAGCATCCGACTGAAAAGCCAGAGCAATACTGACACGGGTTCGAGTCCTCGATGCGGCAAGGGATTTTTTTGCCACAGTCAGCTTCCAGTGCAGACTCTCTTACAGTGTCCGTACAGTCCCCGTGTGCAATCACACTCACCAACATCTGCGATCACGATCAAAATCCCAGACACTGGCATCCATACCATTGTTTCGACACAGGAAATACTGTGCATACTGATAGGAATGGGTAGCGCTGCTCTTGCGGATGCTGTACGTGCCTTTCCCAGGTAAGGCGACCCGACTTTCCCGCAAGGGACAAATAAGTACGAAAAAGAAACTTTTATGAAATATAATGAAACTTTGGTAATTCATTTCGCCACCATTTTGCAAGGGACCAGCAACATTAACAATAAAGCAGTTCAGTTCACGATGGTATCTATGCGCTCGCAAAAGCCTATATGCGCTTCACGCCGTCTATGTTTCGCCAACTACCACAATAGAGCAGTTGCAGACTTTATGCCTCTCAGTATATTTTTATTCTGACTGCACTTTGGACGTCATATATATATATTAGGTCACAGATGACGTAATGAGCATTGGCTGAGACTAAGGGGCGATAAAGCGGGTAGCTGCTTGGAATGTTCAGTGTTTTTTTTCCACCTAAAACCACAGGACTGCCGTGTTTTCCGTTCCTTGCTGCTGTCTAATCCATACGTCTCAAGTCTCTGTTTGCTACCAGTTTAGGCTGTGTGTAAATTCAGTTTTGTATAGTCAGTATGCTCGTGTGTGCGGGTGCATATGTGTGCGGGTGCATATATGTGTGTGTGTGTGTGCGTGTGCGTGCGTGCGTGCGTACGTACGTGCGGGTGCCCCTGTGTATGTGTGTGTGTGTGTGTGTGTGCGTGCGGGTGCCCCTGTGTGTGTGTGTGTGTGTGTGTGTGAGAGAGAGAGAGAGAGAGAGAGAGAGAGAGAGAGAGAGAGAGAGAGAGAGAGAGAGAGAGAGAGAGAGAGGAGAAGAGGAGAGAGAGAGAGAGAGAGAGAGAGAGAGAGAGAGAGAGAGAGAGAGTTTTGCGCTTTATAAATTATTATCATTATTTAGGCTTGCACTTATTCAGACACCCGCATGCTGAAAATCCACCAATACAGTCGCAAGACTCATGGCTTTCGCATTTGCTCTTACTTTTGACCCCACATTTGGAATTCACTCCCACAAGAACCTAAACACTGTTCAATCCATCATCTTTTAATACCAAACTGAAAACTTTCTTCTTCGTGCGCGCGCGATTGTGTGTGTGTGTGTGTGTGTGTGTGTGTGTGTGTGTGTGTGTGTGTGTGTGTGTGTGTGTGTGTGTGTGTGTGTGTGTGTGTGTGTGTGTGTGTGTGTGTGTGTGCAGATTCATTGTGTCCAGTCCTCTTATTCCTATCGTCTCCACATGTAGCTATATATGTGACTGCCCAGTGCACACTGACCTTGACATAGCGGCATCTCCCTGTTGTCCACGCACCGTGTGCAGTTTCCGGTCACGTGGTCACACACCTCGTTATTGTTGCAAAAGCCACAAGTTCTGGCGCAGTTCTGTCCATATTTGCGCGGTGCGCATTCTGCAGAAGCAATTCGACGATGTTTGTTTATTATTAAACTGTGAAATACAACATCAAACTCTTTCTCTCTCTCTCTCTCTCTCTCTCTCTCTCTCTCTCTCTCTCTCTCTCTCTCTCTCTCTCTCTCTCTCTCTCTCTCTCTCTCTCTCTCTCTCTCTCTCTCTCTCTCACACACACACACACACACACACACACTCACACACACACTCACACACACACACACACACACACTCACACACACACACACACACACACACACACACACACACACACACACACACACACACACACACACACACACACACACACACACACACACACACACACACACACACACACACACACACACACACACACACACACACACCCGCAGATAGAGAGTACGCGTTTTCATTGCTATAGTCTTCAACATAAAGAACACTCTTCCCGGTAAAATGTTTTATGCATTGGGAATTACTATCCATCGTTCTGTGGATTGGAAAATTACAGACATTGATGAGCACTTTGAATGGTTCTTTATTGACAGCAAAACACAGTCTGGTAATTGAAATAAACCTGCTGGACTGTTAGGTCAAATGATCCGGGATATAACTGTAAGCATCGTCGCTTGTGATTTCTCTGCAGGCTAATAATAACCGATGGCGTGAAAATAACACATACACATCGTCGCTGTCATTGGACTGTCAGAATCTTTGCTACACACGTCACTTCCTTTCATTTAATCGCTGCCGCC
>CAUZXP010000251.1:12500-20000 GCA_963584105.1 Alviniconcha strummeri
CTTATCTCCCTTTCTACTGCCTACCCCCACCTTTCTCCTATCTACATCCGGAAATAATTTTACTTAACGTCCACAGAGGCGAAGAGGCCTATTAGGGACGGGGACAAGGGGGGGGGGGGGGGGGGCGGAGGGGAATGAGTGAATACTCGTGACAGGCGCCAACCCGGAAGACCAAGGATGCCGTGGACCGCTGCCAGAACAATAAAATGTTCAGTGTCCGCTCGGCATTGCGCAGCAACTATTGTACCACGCAACTGCTGTCCCAACTGCTATGCGGAATTGGAAACAGTCACAAAGACAGTGTCTGTATCTACCCCCACCCTTCTCCCTTCTCTTATCTACCCCCACCCTTCTCCCTTCTCTTATCTACCCCCACCCTTCTCCCTTCTCTTATCTACCCCCACCCTTCTCGTAACGGTACCTCCACCCTTTTGAAACATCTGCCTCCTTCTTGCTGCCTTTTGCGTGTGCAGAGTTCAGGAACTGTGTAAAAGTCGAGGTGGCCGTCCTGGGCTGTCCGTCCTTACGAGCCTTATGGTTTCCGTGGACGTAAAGCTATATTGAACCATGCTCACGCATTGAGCTCAACATGTCCCTAATATGTCAACCGACATCCGAGGACATTAAGCAACACAACAGCATGCAGCAGCCTTCTGTGTGTGTTCTGACCTCTGAGCTGGCGTCTCGAGAAGTGGCGATATTATACGACCGTCTCGTCATTGCTAGTTACGGGCCCCATCAGTCTGTCCCGAAATTGGCACAAGGGGACGACGTTCGTGAGGGCGAGAGACGTCTCATTTTGTTGTTGTTGTTGTTGGCGAAGTAGAGCTTCATGTCCTCGGATGTCGGTTGACATATTAGGGACAAACTGTGATCAATGCCGACGCATGGTTAAATGTTGCTCTACGGCCACAGAAACCGTAAGGCTATTAGGACGGACAGCCCAGGACGGCCACCTCGACTTTCACACAGCTCCTGAACTCTGTTGTTGATGATGCTCGCTTTTATGTTGCGCTATTCTCCGCTCTCGAGCAGACTTACTGCGCTCGCATGTGATTTTACATGAATGACTAGCTTTTTATAGCGCGTTTTTGAATACCCACTGAAGTGGTGTACTTAAAGCGCTGGTACGGCTGGTGCCACATGAATGAAACTGCTGCCGTCTCGGCGCGTTCTGTGTACACCATACAACCATGCACCATGCCACTTCATGCAAAGCCACATACGCAAGGTGCATGCGTGTTTACCCGTAACTTGCTACCTGCACTTTTGGCACAATGACCGGGGGTCTTTTACGTGCTAGTGCAGTAACACAGGGGTGGAACGGATACCGAAATAAGAGTCAGCACAGAAAGTTGACTCAGGAAAAGAAAATTCTCCCACCGCTCCTGCAGGGATTCGAACCCGTGACCTTTCGATCATGAGTCCGGCGCTCTAACCACTGAATTATCCCCGCTGGGACACTCATTCTGTCCCGAAACTGGCACAAGGGGACGACGTTGGCGAGGACGAGAGACGTGTGATTTTATCCCGGTCCTACGTTTGATTGTCAGAGGCGACGAAACCATTCAGTGCGGCATGTCACAAACGCGGAACAGAGGAGATTAAAAGCGTCCAGATTAGTCTCAACAGCGTGTTCTAGACCCGTGAAGAATAGTCAGCCTACAGGAGCAGACAGTCGTTGTCCTGGCATAGTTTTGTAACAATTATTCCAACGCCAGATTTCTCGGCTAGGTATTGCTTTTTTAATTCGTTTGTTTGGTCCCCGAAACAGTATGGAGACGACGTTTGAAACGTCTTCAATTCTCAGTTTGATTCTTGCAAGAAGTTTGCGCTAGTATAGTGTGCGTGTGTGTGTGTGTGTGTGTGTGTGTGTGTGTGTGTGTGTGTGTGTGTGTGTGTGTGTGTGTGTGTGTGTGTGTGTGTGTGTGTGTGAGATGAAACTGGCGTATCTTTATGTCTTTGTATGCACTCCGGGCTCTCTCTTACGCCATAAATAATCTATCTCTCTCTTTTGTGTGTGCATGCCTGCATGTGTGTGTGTGTTTGTGTGTGTGTGTGTGTGGGGGGGGGGGGGGGGGGTGCGTGTGCGTGCTGTCTTACGTGTTATTATTTTGTTGTGCACATGCTGTGTTATGTTGTTATTAACTTGTTTCAGCCTAATTGTACTTTGAACACTTTTGTCTTTTTTTCCTAGACAGTTTCGTTCATTCACTTGTTACATTGATGGTATGTTTCAAAGCAAATTTCCTTTTAAGGGCAATAAAGTCTTATCTTATTCTATTATTATTATAGTAGTAGTAGTAGTAGTAGTAGTAGTAGTAGTAGTAGTAGTAGTAGTAGTAGTAGTAGTAGTAGTAGTAGTAGCAGCAGCAGCAGTAGTAGTAGTAGTAGTAGTAGCAGCACCCCCACCACCACCACCAATAGTAGTCGTCGTCGTAGCAGTAGTAGTAATAGTAGGTGTAGTTGTAGCAGCAGTAGCAGTAGTAGTAATAGTAGGTGTAGTTGTAGCAGCAGTAGCAGTAGTAGTAATAGTAGGTGTAGTTGTAGCAGCAGTAGCAGTAGTAGTTATTGTTGTTGTTGTAGTAGTACTCGGTCAATATATTGAACTTATTATCGTCGTCGTCGTCTTCGGCATCGTCGTCGTCGTCGTCGCCGCCGCCGTCGTCGTCGTCGTAGTATTCATTGTTGTTGTTGTTGTTGTACTCGGTCGATACACTGAACCTTTTGTTTTTGCGTGCCCATGCACTCGTCCTTATAACATCCGTAAACCTGGAAAAAACAAACAAACAAAAACGGGGGAAAAAAAAAAAAAAAACGAAAAAACATACAAACAAACAAACAAACAAACAAAAACAAAAAAACAAAAAAAACGAAAAAACACCAAAAAACAAACAAACAAACAAACAAAAAACAAACAAAAAAATGAATGGCATTGCGAGCAAGTGGCGTGAAATCGTGTCGGGGTGGTCATTTGCCCTGGGTGGGGACGGGAATGGAGGGCGATAGAGCCTCCAATCAGAGCTGTGTCCGCTGTCGTGATGACAGGTCATTTTGCCCAATGAGGTTTGGGATTGCCCTGCGCGGTCTCTACAATTGCCGTCACAATGTCTGGCTTGCAGCGACTATACGGTCGGATCCGAGTAAATTGCTTCTCTGTCTTTCTCTTTCTCTTAGTGTCGCTTTGTGCCCGTTTGTGTCTCTCGTTCTGTCTATCTAGCTCTCTCTCTCTCTCTCTCTCTGAGTGTCTCTGTATACCTGTTTATGTCTCTCTGTCTCTGTCTGCCTGTCTGTCTGTCTGCCTGCCTGTCTGTCTCTGTTGCTGTTTCTCTGTCTCTGTCTTTCTGTCTGTTTCTCTCTCTCTCTCTCTCTCTCTCTCTCTCTCTCTCTCTCTCTCTCTCTCTCTCTCTCTCTCTCTCTCTCTCTCTCTCTCTCTCTCTCTCTTGGAGGGGTGGGGATGGGGGGATATGAACCTCAGTATGCCTGTCTGTCTGTGTCTCGTACTGTGCGTGTCTACGTCTGTGTCTCTGTCTTGGACGAAACACGAACGCAGAACGCTGATCATGGGAACTTGATGCAGGCAGATAAATTGATGTTCCCGACACATTTCCGCTAGAAAAGGAATACACCGAAATAGTCCAGATCTAGAGCACGGACTTCAGACGATAAGGTCAATCAAATTAAGCTGACCTCTGCAGCGGAGACCGTATTATATGCCAGTGAAAGACCACGTCGAACTCTGGCGCCGGAAGGGATTATTTTTTCTCCAGGAGGACACAGAACGGGGACGAAGATGGAACTCATTTGTTGCTCGGCGAGTCACAATGTAGAGGCCGGCGGTGATGTTTCCCATTCGTCACAGAACTTCTACGCCGGCGGCACACGACAAAGGAGGGTGGAACACACACCTAACAAATGATAGCGCGCGCGTCACGTGACCTATGCGGCCACGTGCGCCCCACAGCCTACCGGGTCTTATTTTTGCTTCTTCTGTGACCCATAGCGTGCGCCAGATGACCCATGTGGCGTTGTGAAACACCGTGCAACCAGTAGCGCACCCAAACTCCAAGCAGTGGTTTACGACGTCCTTCCTTCCTCCATTGCTATAGTTGATTACGCCGTAGGTCTCGAAAAGCTGTCAGCTAACGAACAGTTTTTCGATGATGCTCAAACGGCAGGAGGTTTGTAACAGACAACTCCAATTATATCAGACGTTATTATTTTTTAATTTATTTTTTATAACTAACAGCATTGCTTACGCCCGCACAAATAACCTAAATCTTTTGAATCGAGTAGGAACTGTTTTTTTTGTTTTGTTTTTTGCCAGGGCGGATGCGTCTCATGTTTACGTGCGTGCTTGGGTGCTATGTTGCTTCCACAGTTTTATTAGTACCCATAACATTCGGAGGGCGCTGACCGCGTCGGTGGACAGCTGCGCGGAGATAAAGAGTGCCCCTTCAGTGGCGTAACCAATTCTGGCAGAGTTTGGAGGAAGGTGCCGGAAAGCGATGCTTGGAATGTGTAGCCCACCTGGTCTTTTCTTGTGACCCATATCGTACCGTGAAACACGTACGGCGCGGTGTGACCCATGTTGTAACGTACGTTACCCATATCGAACAGCCCGACCCATAGCATACACCTCGTCCTTTCCTAGCTGTGAAGCACAGCGTGTCCTGCAACACAGTATCGCGCGGGTGTGACCCATGTTGCAACGTGTGACCCATGTTGCAACGTGTGATCCATGTTGCAACGTATGACCCATGTTGCAACGTGTGACCCATGTTGCAACGTGTAACACATGTTGCAACGTGTGACCCATGTTGCAACGTGTAACACATGTTGCAACGTGTGACCCATGTTGCAAAGTGTGACCCAATTTGCACCGTGTGACCCATTCTGAGTCGTGCAACACATGAATGAAAATTATAATTATATGGCTCATAAAAACCGGCTCCTCACAAAACCATGCGCGTTCACAGCGCCAACAGATTCAGAGTCGCATAACTCATGTTGTACTGTGTGACCCATACGACACCGTGCGACCCATAGCCTGCCACGGTGTGTCCTGTGACCCATAGCGTGCGTGTCTTGCGAAACGTACCGCGCCGTCTGACCCATGTTGCAATATGTGACCCATAACACGCTGGGTCGTTTCATATGACCCATAGCCTGCCGTGCTGCACATAGCGCAAAAGCAGTGCCCAGTCACGTGTGAGTCACACCATACTCCATGACGTACTGGTCACACAGCTAACAGACCCATGCAATAGGACCCATGCTGCGATACGTGACTCATTATTGTGTAAGCCACACCATACTCCGTAACGTACTGGTCACCGAGATAATGGACCCATGCAATGGGACCATGCTGCGATACGTGACCCACTTCTCCTCGTGAAACCCTACGATTGGTAGCACTCTAGCCCCGAAAAAAAGTTGTTGTTTTTTTTTAAACCAGGGCGTCGCAGAGAGAGAGAGAGAGAGAGAGAGAGAGAGAGAGAGAGAGAGAGAGAGAGAGAGAGAGAGAGAGAGAGAGAGAGAGATTTTCCTCATTAAAGTTTGGCAAAATTGCCACCAACTTTACAAATAAGTGTGTCTGTACTGCGTTACAAAGTCGCAGGTGTTTCCTTTCTCGGAGAAAATGATCCGAATTTCCCATGGGGGAACAATGGAAGCAAGACAAACGAAATGAGAAGGACAAAACCATCCCTTTCTCTGTCCTTAAGACATCATATGACGTCTTTGGCAACTCTTCCGGTTTCCGTAAAGGATGTTGTATGATGTCTTTGACAAATCTTCCAGGTTGCCCGAAAAGGATGCCATGTATGACATCTGTGGTAAATATCTTCCAATTTGAAAAAAAAAAAAAAAAAAACGAAAAAAGAAGAAGAAAAAAAAGATGCTGTAACTGTAACGTCTACGATAAACCTCTTCCACTTTGTCTCTCTGACTCTGTCTCTTTCTGTCTTGTCTGTCTCTGCCTGTCTGTCTGTCCGTCTGTCTGTCTCTCTGTCTCTCTGTCTCTCTTTCTGGCTCTCTCTCTCTCTCTCCCTCTCCCTCTTTGATGTGGAAACAGGGGAAAAACGATCAATATTGGCTTGATAGATACCCCTTTGGTGCAGTAAGTTGATGACTGTCTGCTCATTATTATCGGGTAGACGTTTAATCTATCATCAGATTAAATATCAGCGTTTAGCCGTCTGGGGCGCCGTGACTCGCTGGTATGAAGGAGACAACTTACAAAATATGCAATTACCGAAGCATTTTCTGCCCTTCGTCAATCCCGCAAAAGGCGCCGAAGACGACCTCGGATCATAAAACATGACGCTTGAAGAAATGTGAAAAATATGTTAGCTGATTTACCGAAGATTTTTAAATTCGAAGCAAACTCTATACGGACTTCGGAACAAATTACAGAGTTTGCAAACAAAGTCGTCTTCCTCTTCCTCCTCCTCCTCCTTCTTCTTCTTCTTCTTCTTGATCGCTTTTATATCGCGCTATTTTCTGCTCCCGTGCAGAGTCATTGCTCTCTCGTGTGATTCTTCTTCTTCTTCTTCTTCTTCTTTCACTTTCTTCTTCTTCTTCTTCTTCTTCTTCTTCTTCTTCTTCTTCTTCTTCTTCTTCTTCTTCTTCTTCTTCTTCTCTCACTTTCTTCTTCTGCTTCTTCTTCTTCTTCTGCTTCTTCTTCTTCTGCTTCTTATTCTTCTTTCTTTCTTTCTTCTTTTTATTCACCCTCCCTTTTCTTCTTCTTCTTCTTCTTCTGTAATAATATTTCACTGTGAATGTCTTGGTTGTTAGTAGTATTGTAGCAACGGCAGATATGTGAGTCGGCCTTTGTGCTAATATCTTCACCGTTGAGAAATAAAGTTCAATCAATCAATCAATCAATCAATCAATCAATCTCCTCCTCCTCCTCCACCTACTCGTTCTTCTTCTTCTTCTTTCTTTCTTTCTTTCTTTCTTCATCTTCCTCCTCCTCCTGCTATCATTCCTCTTCTTCTCCGCTTCATCACCGTTTCTTGCTTCAGCCGGAAGTTGTTTGTGTCTATTTGACAGCAGAACAGCGACCTGAACATGTGTTTCACGTGCGTGGTGATCGAACACACTCTGCATCGGTCATCATCCATCATCAATTTGCGCATCAGACTTAAAGTCCTTATTCCATCGGTGCACTAACTCTCTCCTCCTGATCTGTTTCCACACGCTGGTTGGGACTGATGAATAATACTTTGAAAGAATTCTATTTTTGTCACCATTGGTCTGCAGCAATCGAACAAGTCTTTGATTTTTGATCGTAACATGAAAGTCCACAGTTGTTACTCATTTACCGGTATCGTCGGGGCTGAATGTCGTCGTGATATTATTTCATTGCATCTGATTATTCATGTAATGCTTTGTCTACCCCCCCCCCCCCATGTCTCTGTCTCTCTGTCTCTGTCGCTCTCTCTGTCTCTCTGTCTGTCTGTCTTTCTGCCTGTCTGTCTCTCTCTGTCTCTCTCT
>CAUZXP010000251.1:25000-30962 GCA_963584105.1 Alviniconcha strummeri
AGTGATAGATTTAATTTTTACAGACAATTTAAGACGAATCATGTGCAAGCAGCATATCTTTCAGTTGATGTTAATAAGTATGTAAGGAACTCGCTTATTAAGTTTAGATTCGGTGTAAGTCCTATAGTTGTTCATTCTCTGCCATACAAAACGCATGTTTACACAGACACCATATGTCCTTTGTGTAGAGCTGCTGTCGAAAATGAAGTGCATTTCACGTTGTGTTGTTCTGCTCTAAAAGATTTACGTCAAAGTCTTATACCTGATAAATTTTATAGCCAGCCAAGTTCATTTCGACTTGTTTTGTTACTATCAACTGAAAACAAGGTCATTATTAAGAACTTTGCCATATTCCTGTACTTAGCCTTTAAACGAAGAGAATTGCTATTACGTGAATGACTCTAATGACACGACTGTATAGTTACGTTTGTGCACTTCATGTTTGTGTATATTCATCTACATACTGTAAAGATTCTGGATATACGTGTGATTGCTATTTCTTATGTTCGTCTGAACACTTTGCTAAAGTACTGTTTGCAACTATTAGTATAACCTTTGTGAAGGCCACAGGCCAATCAAATAAACTTTTGCGTCTTTTGCGTCTTGCGTCTCTCTCTCTCTCTGTACGCAAAATGCATTTATGGAAAGGCCTTACGCCTCAGTATCTCAAAGCTATTTTCATCACTTCACAAAAGTGCGCTTCATCGCGAACCACACAGCGCCGCATCGATCCAAGTCTAGATAATAAAAATAATAAATGCATTTGTAATGTGCCGAATCCCTCCATACTACATGTGTGAAGCTCAAAGCGCCATGCATGAAACAATACAACAGTACACAACCTGATTTAATAATACATTGCATAGCTCACTCTGTTCCTCATTCTTCCTCACATCCACATCCACACACGCACACGTGTGTGTGTGTGTGTGTGTGTGTGTGTGTGTGTGTGTGTGTGTGTGTGTGTGTGTGTGTGTAGTGTGTGTGTGTGTGTGTGTGTGTGTGTGGTGTGTGTATGTGGGGTGTATGTGGTGTGTGTGTGTGTGTGTGTGTGTGTGTGTGTGTGCGCGTGTGTGTGTGTGTGAGAGACACAGAGAGAGAGAGAGAGAGAGAGAGAGAGAGAGAGAGAGAGAGAGAGAGAGAGAGAGAGAGAAGAAGAAGAAGAAGAAGAGAAGAAGAAGAAGAAGAAGAAGAAGAAGAAGACTTCACTTCTGATTACTTGTGCTTTGTTATAGTGAGAGGGAGAGAGAGAGAAGGAAAAGGAGATGGAGAGAGACTGCGACAGACAGAGACTGACTGACAAATTAACACTTATTTCTCACAGAGAGATACAGAGACAGAATGAGACAGAGGCAGAGGCAGAGAGACACAGAGAGAGGGAGAGACAGAGAGCGACAGAGAGAGAGACAGAGACATACAGAAAGCGACAGACAGAGGAACAGAGACAGAGAAACATTATACACACGATGATATATGAGAACATTATTCTTATCCAGTTCCAGTTTGTCTGTGGAATGGCTGGAATGGCTGGAAGAATGTTGGCAGGAGATTGAGGTCATTTTTAGCCAAATTAGTAGGCCTAAGCTTGTAAACTCATCTAGACCCACGCCTCAGCCAGCCAATCACCTGTTAACAAAGTGCTAATTAACTAACTTCGATTCAGCCAATCGCTTAATTGTCACCGAAACACCAAACTCCAAGCACTGGTTTACGACATCTTTCCTTTTGGAAAGGAAGGTGCCGGAAAGCGATGCTCGGAGTGTGCCGAAACACATAACTAATCACACTCCGAGCGTCGCTTTCCGGCGCCTTCCTCCAAACTCTTCCCATCTGGTTACGCCACTGAAGGGGTACTCTTTATCTCCGCGCAGCTGTCCACTGACGCGGTCAGCGCCCTCCGAAAGGTTTGGGCACAGACAGAGAGAGAGAAAGAGGGAAAGAGAGAGAGAGAGAGAGAGAGAGAGAGAGAGAGAGAGAGAGAGAGAGAGAGAGAGAGACCTAGCGCCCAAGCACCCACGTAAACATGAGTAAAAAAACAATAAAAAAACTTCTGGATTTAAAACGATTTTGGTTTTATTTGTGTTGGCGTAAGCAACGTGGTTAGTTATAAAAGAAACGTCCGATATAATTGGAGATGTCTGTTAAAACTTACTGCCGTTTGAGCATCATCGAAAAACTGTTCGTTAGCTGACAGTTTTTCGAGACCTATGGCCTAATCAACTATGGCAGTGGAGGAAGGAAGGACGTCGTAAACCAGTGTTTTGAGCTTGATAACTAACCTGTGATGATAGCACTTGTTCTTTATCTCCACTTTGTGAACAGTTTTAAGCTACCGTAGAGTATATATTTAACACGAAGATAGCGTTGCAGGGTGTAATCAGTGCTATGGAGTTTCATGGGACTTCAGCATACATGACAATACTGTATTAATGTCTGTGCTTATGTATGAGTATCGATCAGCGCCTGGGGATGCATGAGTCTTTTAACAGTGCACTTTCCCCTCAGCCTCTTACCGTATACATAATATGCACATCTGTTACGGTGCCATCAGTTTGGTCAGTAAAGGGCGTGACGTCCACTGGGACATTTATTTCCAGGCGTCTAGACTTCGGTGTCAATTTAACCTGCACCAAACTTTTTTAACTCTTTGTCCTTGTCTCTGTCTGTCTGTCTGTCTCTGTCTCTCTCTCTCTGTCTCTCTGTCTGTCTATCTGTCTCTCTCTCATGTTCTTATGTACGTGAGCGCGTGTGTATGTTTACCTCAGATCTAGCTAATTTATATATATATTTTTTTTTAATGCTCAATATCGACTTGTTTCTCGGTTTTCTGGTGTCCATTTCAACATGGTTTGTATAAATGTACATGTACTCAACGTACTGTAGCTCATTGTATCCTTAATAGTAGTTTTCCTCATGGCGAGGGCTGGATGTAAAAAGACCTCGAGTCTTCTCCACTGCCCTCGTAAAATAAAGTTTATTAATTCATTCATTCATTCATTTTCTCTCTCTCTCTCTCTCTCTCTCTCTCTCTCTCTCTCTCTCATCTCTCTCTCTCTCTCTCTCTCTCTCTCTCTCTCTCTCTCTCTCTCTCTCTCTCTGTATGTCTGTCTTTCTCTCTCTCTCTCTCTCTCTCTCTCTCTCTCTCTCTCTCTCTCTCTTTCTCTTTGTCTCTTTGTTTCTGTCTCTGTCTCTCTGTCTGTCTCTGTCTCCCTGTCTCTCTCTTTGTATCTCTGCCACTGTTTGCTTCTCTCCATCCCCCCTCTGTCTGTATGTCTGTCTGCCTATCTGTCTCTGTCTGTTTTTGTCTCTGTATGTCTGTCTGTATCTATCTGTCTGTCTGTGTTTGTGTCTCTGTCTGTCTCTTTGTACCTATCTGTCTGTCTGTCTCTGTATGTATAATTATGTCTGCGTCTCTTTCTCTCTGTGTGTTTGTCTGTCTGTCCCTGTCTCTGTCTGCCTGTCACTGTCTCTCTGTGTCTGTTTCTCTCTATCTGTCTGTATCACTGTCTCTCTCTGTCTATGTCTCCTTCTCTCGCCATCTGTCTGTCTGTCTCTTTCTGTCTCTGTCTGTCTCTGTCTCTGTCTATGTCTCTCTCTCTCTGTCTCTCTGTCTCTGTCTCTCTGTCTCTCTGTCTCTGTCTGTCTGTCTGTCTCTCTCTCTCTCTCTCTCTCTGTCTCTCTCTGTCTCTCTCTCTCTGTCTCTCTGTCTGTCTGTCTCTCTCTCTCTGTCTCTGTCTCTGTCTCTGTCTCTCTCTCTCTCTCTCTCTCTCTCTCTCTCTCTCTCTCTCTCTCTCTCTCTCTCTCTCCTTTTGTATAACAAAAAGGCACCGTCTTATCAAATAAAGAAGTTCAATGCACAGAAGCAATCCAGTTCCCTCCACCTAGTCTTAATTTCCAATCATCTTCCAAGAAACCATTCAGAGCGAGGCCAGGGCCTGTGGAGGAGATCTGTCATTGTGCAATACTTTCTGTGATACTGTCTTCATTGCCTTCGTTTCGCGCCCAATTCTCTCTAGCAGTCAAGTCAGTCCGATTATTGAATCAAGACTTCAATAACGTCTCCCAAAGCCACTGATCGAGGCTGTCTTAGAAAAGCGGGAAGTCTCTTTGACCGTGACCATATCTATAGCCACTCGCTGCTACAGAAGAAATATCGCGAGAAAACAAAATCAATCACTCGATGGAAAACTGGCGTAGTCATCGATGGTAGAGAATAGTGTTTTCTAGAAGCGAATCAAAGTAAGAAGAAAAAATTAATATAGGTTGCTTCAAAGGCCAGTGCTGTGCGTGAATATTGTATACGGACGTCCTCTGTAAGGACATAGTTGAGTCTGTTCCTTGGGTTGAAGTGCTTGATGTGCTTGTTTGAAATCCTCAATGCATAACTGACATATAACTGTAGGCATTAATATAGAATAGTTCAAGAGCTGTTTTTAAGTGTGAAGATTTTTTTTATTATTATCATATTTAAGCATTTTAATGTAAGACACTTTGACGTTTTAGTTATCATTATTGCTATCCGAGACTGTGGTCATTATCTTTACCATTGTTTGTTTGTGTAGGTGTGTGTGTGTGTGTGTGTGTGTGTGTGTGTGTGTGTGTGTGTGTGTGTGTGTGTGTGTGTGTGTGTGTGTGTGTGTGTGTGTGTGCCTGCTTGTGTGTGTGCGCGTGCGTGTGTGCGTGCGTGCGTGTGTGCATGTGTGTGCGTGCGTGCGTGCGTGCGTGCGTGCGTGCGTGTGTGTGTGTGTGTGTGTGTGTGTGTGTGTGTGTGTGTGTGTGTGTGTGTGTGTGTGTGTGTGTGTGTGTGTGTGTGTGAGAAAGGATACAATGAAAATAGTGATAATTATATTTATGCGTATTGTATACTAATCATGATATTACGTGTAATACTGTTTATTTTACTGCGCATTCAAAGTAATATGTCTATTTTATTTAATAATGCTTCTGGTATTAATCTTGCCTGTCTTGCTACACACACACACACACACACACACACACACACACACACACACACACACACACACACACACACACACACACACACATATAGATATAGATATTGTTTGTTAATCATGTGTGGCACCCACGTTTGGCTTTTAACATTTTTCTCTACCTTCTATCGCCTTCGATGTAAACAACTGCTGGTGAGATGGACAAAATAGAACAGATCCAGGGAAATGCACTAACGAAGACACTTTTCTGTCGAAAGCGCTTGTGTTTCATTGTTCCTTGTGTTTCGTCGCACAGGTGAGTACATTTCACTAGGTCTGTTCTATTTTCAAATGGAATACAGAAATGTTCACTAGACTTGGCGGTATATGTCACCATCGTTGTGACTATGGGCAGTTAGCACCGTCTTTGCCGGTACCATTATTACCTTCTTCGCTTGTCGCGGATTATTGGTCTACCCTGCGCATTTAATCCCGCCAACATAACTCTAGTATTTCTCCACACTTCCATTGTATTGCTGGGATCAGATGACCGAGGCCACAGGTTTCCCGCGCATCTTTTATTATTATTATTATTATTGTGTGTGTGTGTGTGTGTGTGTGTGTGTGTGTGTGTGTGTGTGTGTGTGTGGTGTGTGTGTGTGTGTGTGTGTGTGTGTGTGTGTGTGTGTGTGTGTGTGTGTGTGTGTGTGTGTGTGTGTTTCTTTCCTGGACGAACTGAATGAGCTAGAGATGTGATTTTAGGCACTTGGTGGCAAAGTGTCGGCTAGTTTACACACACAAAGTTTCATTCGAATCCAACAACTCCTTCCCGGTTAACCTTGTCAAGTGTGTCTATTTAGTCATGAAATGTTGCCCGGATTACGTGCGTAGGACTAACCCTAGGGTCCTCCCTGCGCATTTAATCCCGTCAGCATAAACCTAGTATTTATCCACACTTCCGTTGTATTGCTGGGTTCAGACGACCGAGGCTATCAGAAACTGGAATGAACCGAAAATGATGGGAGACAACC
>CAUZXP010000251.1:31162-51393 GCA_963584105.1 Alviniconcha strummeri
CAAAATCCACTTGACAACCAAACCAGTACAAGTACCAGAAATGCATACATCAATATCAAAATGACAACAACAAAAACAAAACAAAAATGAAAAAAGAAGAGAGAAAGAAAAAAAATGGGGGTGGGGGTGGGGGTGGAGAAGAAGCAAAGTACCGTAAATATCGATATTAAAGTATTTCACACACACTGAAATAATAAGTCCTATAAAATAATGCATATATTAATAACAACATGACAATCAGAAAAAAAAGTAGTGATCGAGCCACACTCTGCCCTGCTTTGCGAGCACAAATTCTCAGCGTGTGTCTAAAGGCATTGACACATGGGCCCTGTCGGTCGTATGGTCGAGGCGGACCACGGTTCGAATCTCATGCAGTCGAATTTGTCCGTCTTAACACTACTGGGTGCCACAAGATATAATTATACAGCTGATACTGACGTGTATCAGTATAGGATATCCGCAAGGAAGTAAGGAAGTAAACATGGTGCTTAACGTCCACAAAAACCATAAGGCTTATTAGAGACGGGGAGAAGGGGGGAAAGGGGTATGGAGGTGGGGGAAGAGGGAGAGTATATACCTATCGCTACACTGTCACCACCAAAATGACCTGCATTAAGATGGGCAGCGAGGAGAGCCATTTTAATGTTTAATTAATTGTGAGGGACAAAGTCACAAGACCGTGTCCACAAACCACAACTTTTGAAGAGAAAGGAGAGCCGAAGAGGTATCGAACCGAGGTCCTTCCGCTTACCAGCCTACCGCCTCACCGCTAGGCCAAACCGGAACAAGGAAGGGGAAGGTCGACGTATTCAACCTTGCCGCTACTCGAGTTACCATCCCTTGTTGTGACCTCCGGCCTTTCTTTTACTTGAGTCCAAACTGCGGGCGGTCATCGGCTGCCGGATTTAGTTCGTCCGTTTGGAATATATTACGGTATATTTGGAACGGACAGGTTGAAACCGATACGTTGTGAACCGTTTCAGCCATACGGTTATACTGACACACCATCCGTTTGAAATCAGGTTCAGATGGTTGTCTTCAACCATACGGCCGAAATGGTTCGTGTATCAGCGCATTGATCCGTTTCAGCCGTTCGGGTGGGTGGGTGACTGCCGCACATACAGAACGCAGCGCAGTCTGACATGCTTGACCAGCCGATACAGTACACCTGCCGCAGTCTGACATGCTTGACTAGCCGATACAGAATACCTGCCGCAGTCTGACATGCTTGGCCAGCCGATACAGTATACCTGCCGCAGTCTGACATGCTTGACCAACCGATACAGTGTACCTGCCGCAGTCTGACATGCTTGACTAGCCGATACAGTATACCTGCCGCAGTCTGACATGCTTGACCAACCGATACAGTATACCTGCCGCAGTCTGACATGCTTGACCAGCCGATACAGTATACCTGCCGCAGTCTAATTGTGTCATTTCTGGTTTTTCTCAGTTTTATTTTTGCTCGTTCTCTTTGATATGTGTATAGGCCTTCTTGTGGATGTATCTACCTGTATTTTTTTGCTGTTGACTGATGTTGCTGTTGTTGTTATTGTTGCTGTTGTTGTTGTTTTTACTGCTGTGTGTGTGTGTGTGCGTGCGTGCGTGCGTGCGTGCGTGCGTGTGTGTGTGTGTCTGTCTGTGAGTGTATTTCGATTTCGGCAAAATCCAACGAGAGAACCAGTCACAAATTCATATAATCAATCAGCCATTTATCCAATCAATCGCCCAACCAACCAACCAATGCAATCCACAGGGCATGACTCCTATTCAGTCCCTCTGCCCAATATGCCTGTGGCTCTGTGTTGTGTGCACTCTCTGTGCCTGTTTTCGGGCTCTCTCGGCTTTTTCAGCAAGCTGTGGCTACCAGCGCTTTGGTGAACACGTACGTTACCCAGTCTACTCCACGGAACACTTTTGTTCTGAGTGGCCCGGCGAATCCTGTGCGAACACACTACACTGAGTCTAACCTGACCAGTTTGCTTTGGCGAACATTTTCTCCAAGTCGGCCATTGCGACCTCTGTACACTGTCCAGTCAGTTCTTGGAAAGCCACTGGCTGACTCAGCTGCTCTCGTAAACACTATCCAGTCCTCATCCACCCACCCCACCCCAGAAAGACACTGTCTGGTCTGTTCTGGCAAACGCTTTCCACACACACACCCTCCTTTACCGGAAAGACGCCGTCTAATCTGCTCTGATGAACACTGTCCAGTGTGCGCCACAGTGAGCACCGCCTAATCTGCTCTGATAGAAACTGTCTATTATACGTGCCCTGGCGAACACAGTCCAATCTGCTCTGATGGTCACGTTTTCCGTTCTGCTTTTGCGAACACTTTGCCCAGTCCGCCACGGGGAAAATGCTATGCAGTCTTCTCCGGCAAACACTCATTCCAGTCCGCCCTGGGGACAATGTTCAATAAATCCAATCGGCTTTGGCGAATACTGTCTAATCTGCTTTGGCGAACACAGTATAATCTGCCCTAGCGAACACTGTCTAATCTGCCCTAGCGAACACTGTTTAATCTGACTTGGCGAACACTGTCCTATCTGTGAAGTTCGGCCTGACGAACACTGTCTAATCTGCCCTAGCGAACACTGTTTAATCTGACTTGGCGAACACTGTCCTATCTGTGAAGTCTGGCCTGTCGAACACTGTCCATTCTGCCCTGGCGAACACTGTCCTGTCTGCACTGTTGTCCAGTCTGCCCTGGCTAACACTTTCCAATCTGTCCTCACGAACACTGTCCTATCTACCCTGATGAACATTGTCCTATCTACCCTGGCGAACACTGTCCTATCTGCCCTGGCGAACAGCTCCCTATCTGCCCTGGTGAACACTGCCTTATCTGCCCTGGCGAACTCTGTCCAATCTGCGGTAGCGAACATTGTCCTGTCTGCCCTGGCGAACACTGTCCTATCTGCCCTGGCGATCACTGTCTTATTTTCCCTGGCAAAAACTGTCCTATCTGCCCTGGTGAACATTGTCCTATCAGCCCTGGTGAACACTTTTCTAGCTACCCTGGCGAACACTGTCCTATCTGCCCTGGCGAACAATGTCCACTTTTCTAGCTACCCTGGCGAACACTGTCCTATCTGCCCTGGCGAACACTGTCCATTCTGCCGTGGTGACAACTCTATCTAATCTGCCCTGGTGATAACTCGGTGCCTTATCGGACCAATATCATCGATCCGCCTTATGTATAACCCCCGGCCTGGTCAACACTGTTCTATCCGTTCTCACGAACACGCTGCTGTAACGGCCCTGGTGAACATTTTGTCCACTTTTGCCCCGACGAACACCGTCCCATCTGATCGGACGAAAGGTCTGTCCGAGCTTCAGCCCGACAAACCTCCCAATTTCCCTGTGCCAACAGTCTGTCGCAGCACTGTCCAGCGCTTTGATTTCATTTTCAAACCGCAGGGATCATTCCTTCAAAGGGCTGGCCCTGCCAGAGACAGATCGATAGATAATTCCCAAGCAAACCCGACAAGGCGTGATTGGTAAAAACAAGCCAAGGCCCGAGAGAAGCGCCATGTCAGTCACGTGACCTAATGAAGGGACGCTACTCCCGTCACTGAGTCCTGCCCGCGTCAATCAAGTGGCCGAGCGCACGCGCTAAACAAATTAATTAGGCATCGCCGACCAATCAGTGCGTGATTGAGCCCGAGTGCAGCACCAAAACTCTCTGAGCTCAAGCGGCTATGGCTATGTTGGTGTCGGTCCTCCGTACGAGGGACAGTTTTCAGCTAAACTGTCCAAGGCTACGATTGGACACACTTCGAACCACTTGAGGCAGGCTTCACTTCCAACCAATCAGGTGCATTTTCCTTGCTGATTGCCGCAGTGGTGGAGTTTGGGCGCTGACTATAATCTGCAGTCTGTGATGGCCGGGCCAGTTTCACAAGCTATCTGGACTTGGCGTTTCAAGTTAAGGGAACTGGCCTAGCTCTCTCACTTCCTGTTTGATCTGGTAACTGACGAGTGTTTTCACAGTGCCTTGATTTTCGTGTTTCTCTTCTTTTCTCTGTTCTTGTTAATGGTTGTGGTGTTGGTGGTGTTATAGCATGCTTTTTGGGGGCGGCTGTGCTAGTACGTGTGTGCGTGCGTGAGTTCGTGTGTGTGTGTGTGTGTGTGTGTGTGTGTGTGTGTGTGTGTGTGTGTGTGTGTGTGTGTGTGTGTGTGTGCGTGCGTGCGTGTGTTTGTGTGTGTGTGTGTGTGCGCGCGCGCGCGCGTGCATGTGTATGTGTGTATTTGTGTGTGTATTTGTGTATGTGTGTGTGTGTGTGTGTGTGTGTGTGTGTGTGTGTGTGTGTGTGTGTGTGTGAGAGAGAGAGAGAGAGAGAGAGAGTGTGTGTGTGTGTGTGTGTGTGTGTGTGTGTGTGAGAGAGAGAGAGAGAGAGAGAGAGAGAGAGAGAGAGAGTGTGTGTGTGTGTGTGTGTGTGTGTGTGTGTGTGTGAGAGAGAGAGAGAGTGTGTGTGTGTGTGTGTGTGTGTGTGTGTGTGTGTGTGTGTGTGTGTGTGTGTGTGTGTGTGTGGGTGGATGGGTGGGTGGCTCGTTACTCTTCCTCAGCTGATGGGACGTGAAATTCGAAGAACTAACTATAACCACTCTTCGTGACGCCGACCACGAATGTTTCCCATTAAACAGTCAGACCGCTACACCCGAAGAGGACAACCAGCCAAAAACACAGCACAAGGCACCAGACTGGAACGAAGCGAAAGTCAGACTAATGACCACGCAGAGGATTCAGTCTTCCTCTTTCACGGTGTTCTACTTCCACGGAAACCGTAAGGCTTATTAGGGACGGGGGAAGAACGGGAGAGAGAATGACAGCCCAGGCCCACCTCCCTGTTCACACAGCTCCTGAGCTCAGATCTCCTGTACCTTCTTCTTTCACGGTGCTTTACGTCCACAGAAACCGTAAGGCTTATTAGGGACGGGGGAAGAATAGGAGAGGGAACAAGAGCCCAGGACAACCTCCCTGTTCACACAGCTCCTGCTATCTCTCGCAGGCTCTAGCTTCCTTTTTCTTTCTCTCCCATGGTGCTTTAAGTCCACAGAAACTGTAAGGTTTATTAGGGACTGGGGAAGAACGGGAGAGGGAATGGGAGCCCAGGACCATCTCCCTGTCCACACTGGAGGAGTCAGTCTAAATCCCGTTTTTAATGTACCTAAAATCTGGGCGGCGACCATCCTTCGACCATTTCGCCAATTACGCTGAAGAACTTTTACCTCGCCAGTTAGGCTATGCGAAGTCTTGGCGATGTGGTCGAAGCGGCATGACCGCTGTTTGACGTGGATATAATACAGCCCGTTGTTTTCGTGTAAAATACCGCGATGACCGAAGACATCTTCGGCAAGCGGTCCATCGCCAAGTCGGCGAAACTGTAATTACTGAGAACAGCCTTGTTGTTCTTGTTGATCGCTTTAATATAGTGCTATTTTCCGCGCTGGTGCACGCACGCACGCACGCACGCACACACGCACACACACACACGTACACACACACACACACACACACAGACACACACACACACACACACACACACACACACACACACACACACACACACTGTCACTATAAACTACATCTTTTGTCTGTTGGAGACTCGGACTTCACCTTTGATGTAGATAGTGTGTGTATGTGGTTCATGGGGCGAACTCCGGACCAGTTGACATTTGGGGCGTCGTACAGCATGGGCGATCTGACCTTTTGGGGTGTGGTAGAACATGGGGCGAGCTTACCTTTGAGGCGTGGTACAACATAGGGCGATCTGACCTTTGGGGCGGGGTACATGGGGCGATTTTACCTTTGGGGCGGGGTACAACATTGGGCTGTCTGACCTTTGAGGCGTGGTGCTACATGGGGCAATCTGACCTTTTGTGGCTTGGTGCAGCATGGGGCGATAGTTATGACCTTTTGTGGCGTGGTACAGCAAAGGGCGATATGACCTTTCGTGCGTAGTACAATATGGGGCGATCTGACCTTTAGGGCTTGGAACAGAACGGAGCGAACAGAGGCAGGTCTGTCCTTTGGAGCAGAACCCGGGGCTAACTCCCAACCAGGGGCCTTAACTATGAATCGGGACTATGGTAGGCCAGGCCTAAACCAAAGTCCCTGACTTTAGACTCCGCGACTTTGAGTTAGGCAAAGTTCGTATACATGGACGCGGACAATGGTCGAGACAACTCTGACTTCGCGCTGATAAGAAAGGCGTCATCACACGCGTCATCGCTTGTGCTAACTTTAGACGGGGCAATCCCATCTGGGCATGCGCACCGACACGCTTCGTTCACTTCCCTTCGACGTATTTCGCACGCGCAAGCATCGGTAAACATGCACATTAGGTAAAGGCATGCCTGGCAGGCCCCGATTCTGGATGTGATTCGCCATGTTTTACTTCTGCAACACCCAAGCGATCTCGACGAGGTCATTATTCGTAAAAACGCTAATCTATCGACATCTTCGATGGAGTATTCTTCTTGCCATTTACTGAATCGAGTAACCGTAGCATCGTCTGCTGCGTCGGTTATTTTGAACTTGTCAGAAAGGCGAGTGGAGGCTGTGAAATCAGGTAGCCTACGCTGTGCAGATGAACTTAAATGACAAGAAAATAAATCAAGTGAGAATGTAAGACGTGAAGCAAACTTTCTTTCATAATAATTTGCAAACATTAAATCGTATGATCACATTATCAGTCATTATGCCTGCGTCGCTCGGCTAGTGCGACCTTTCTTCCCTCTTAAATGAAAGAGCTTTGGCCGACGAACATCTAGTACTCATTTGACGAAGTAAACGAAAGAAACTAAAGAGAGAGAGAGAGAGAGAGAGAGAGAGAGAGAGAGAGAGAGAGAGAGAGAGAGAGAGAGAGAGAGAGAGAGAGAAGCCGCTGGATTCAGACGTAAAGATGCAACACAGCAAAAACAAAAACAAAAACAAAAAACAAGAAAAAGCTACTTTCCAAGCATAACAAGGCTAAAAGCAGTCATAGTCCCGGGCCTACGACCTTTAGTCCAGCGAAATCGCTAGACTAAATATCGGCTGTTTAGGCCCGAGGTTCGGCCCGGACTATGGTGTAGTCCCGGTCCATGGTTGCCATTTTCGGGCCATTGTCAATAACCTTGAGATTTAGGCCGGCCTACCGCTTTAGGCCCGATTCATAGTTAAGGCCCCAGATCACTCGTCGCGGCGAACAACCGTTGGGTCGCACAGGCTGTACCGTATCGACACCGTGATGCGCTCACTCTGGCTTTTTGTCTGACTGTCACCACGTGTGGTCTCCTGGTTCATGGACAGAACTACCCGCGGCTCACTCCCCAACGAGATCATTCGGTCGCGACGAACAACCATTGGGTCTCGCAGGCTGTATCATATCGACACCGTGATGCATTCACTCTGGCCTTTTGTCTAAACTGTCACCATGTGCGTGTTCCTGGTTTGTGGCTTCACTTCAACCTGTCCGCGAACGACACAGCTGCTTTCCCGGATCGAGTGCGTGTGCTGTAGCGGCTATTGCGGCCTGTGTCTATAAGCGCTGCATAAGGAGGACTTACGGACACATTCGGATGCACAGAGGCTGACGCTGTGAGTGTTGTGTCTGTGTGTTCTTTGTCCAGTTCCCTCTGTGGGTGTTTCCCTGTCCGAGGCGTTGTTAGGTATATACATGCACGAGCTGAAACTATCAGAGAACCTCTTTTGATCATTGTTGCACCATATGAAAGAGGTCATCTACTCTCTACTGTGATATAAATATCTCAAAATGACGTATCGAGTATCAGTGTGACTCAGTTTGGAAGGTAAGTGAAATGTCGGTCCTAATAGTGCAAGAGAATAGAAAATCCATTCTGTTGTTTATCCCACACTCTATCGAACCGTGAAATAAGCAGGAATATGATGTCTTAGGTTACAGTCTCAAAATATATCAAAATAGCCTATCGAGTATCGATGTGAAGGTAGCGTCACATGTCGGTCCTAATAGTGCTTCTCTCTCTCTCTCTCTCTCTCTCTCTCTCTCTCTCTCTCTCTCTCTCTCTCTCTCTCTCTCTCTCTCTCTCTCTCTCTCTCTCTCTCTCTCTCTCTCTCTCTCTCATATGGAAAATCCTTTCTGTTGTTTATCCCACACTCTATCGAATCGTGAAATAAGCAGGAATATGATGTCTTAGTATATAGTGTACCCAGAGCGGTATTAAACCGCGAAAGAAACAGCCAAAGTGTGGCTATTCAACTGTCTTCAGTTCCATTTACCGTCAAAAGGTTACTGCAGGAGAGGGGGGGGGGGGGAGAGAGAGAGAGAGAAGGGGAGGCGGGGTAGGAGAGAAACGCTTTTGACTGGAAAACAAGAAGAAAAGAATATGCACACTTTCGGTAGAGGTGATTTCGTTCAAACAATGAACAAAAGGTTATGTTAACTATAAAAAATTAAAAAAAAAAAAAAAAAAAAGTGGTTAAAAATTTGTTTTGCTCGAGGGCTCCGCATACACGGTGACTGAGTATGATGTAAATCGAAACTATACCAGAGCGTTAAGTTATACTTTGCGAACAGACCCAAAATAAAACATTGATTTGATTGAATCGTTATCGCTTAACAACGGCTCTGCTCTTTGGTTTGAGTAACACATAATTATCGTTCAGCAGAATAACGGCGAATGGAGCCCCTCTCAACTGGTGATTACAAACAAACAAAACGACTCAGACGAGCATGAGAATGTGCTTCGATTCTCCAGCAGAACATGCTGAGATTCGCTGTGCTGAGTCGATTTATTTTAATTTACGTGAGACCCGACCAAGACACAAAAAAAGGTGCTTTTGTGGTTATTTAAAGCGCCAAACGGAGTGGAGAAAACAAGTTGATCGATTCTTGTCCGGTTTCCAACTGCCCCCCCCCCCTCCCGCCCCCCTCTCTCTCCCTTTTTACTCCCTCTGGCTTGTATTCCAGATATTTTGCCGGTATTTCCCCACCGCCTCCATCCCTCCCCCTCTCTTTTTTATTCCAGAAATTGTCCATATGTTCCCCCATCTCTCTCTCTCTCTCTCTCTCTCTCTCTCTCTCTCTCTCTCTCCCTCTCTCTCTCTCTCTCTCTCTCTCTCTCTCTCTCTCTCTCTCCAGAACCTTTCCCGATAGTTTTGGCTAACAGATAGGCTCTTTTAGTGCAGGTGTGAGAGTTTATAGTCATGTTTTGTATGCATACTGTGGTTGCTGTCACATCCTACTGTTATTTGCCATTGTGTGTTTATATTTTTTCTCTATTTTTCTGTTCATTGCATTCTTTATACTTTTCTTTAATCTGGAATCGATCAATCGATCAGTTGTGGGTCGACGGTACCAGTATGTCTTAGTCTTATAAATATATACGCTTTTTTAAACAAGGGCGATACCGAGGGGACTATCGTTTCGAAAATGTGTTAGATGTTTGTGTTTGCATGTTTTGGTTTTTTATCTGTATATGGATTGGTTTTGTGAAACTGACCTGAGGAAAGGTTTACAGTGAGAGGAGATTTGAAATGTGCATGTTTTCTTTTTTTTCTTTTTTTCTTTTTGTTGTTGTTTTTTTCGTTTTTGTGTGTGTGTTTTTTCGTTTTTGTTTGTTGTTTTTTGTTGTGTGTTTTTTTATGGCGTGGGCGGGGGTTGGTTGGGGTGGGGGGTGGGGGGGGGGGATCTGAAACATGAATGACTGTTAGCGTTCTGAAACAAGATCCAGACACACAAAAGCCTCAAAAGAACGCCTATTTATTAGGACATAAACACGCAAACTGCAAATGTTCAGGGTAATCCCCTTTGTCAAGCTACAAAATGACACTTAAGCAACAGTTAAACGGTGAAAAAAGATTTTTTTTAAATGAGATGAGAAGCAAAATAACTTATCTTTTTGGGTTGAGCTGTGCTGTTTTCCTGTCCATTTTGTCCAGTTTACACTGGTCGGGAAAACAACACAGCTTAACCAAAAAAAGATAGGTTATTTGAATCTCATCTCATTTTTCGTCTTTTTTCACCGTTTAGCTGTTGTTTAAGCGTCGTTTTGTAGCTTGACAAAGGGGATTACCTCGAAAATTTGCAGATTGTGTATTTATGTCCTAATAAATAAGCATTCTTTGAACGGTCCATGTGTTTTCGTGCTGGAGGCGAGTGACCTGGGCGGTTGACAGGAGGTTTAAATCTGATTACGCTCTCTCTTTCTCTGTCTGTCTGTCTCTCTCTCACTCATTCACTCTCTCTCTCTGTCTCTCTGTCTCTCTCTGTCTCTATCTCTCTCTGTCTCTGTCTCTCTCACTCACTCACTCACTCATTCACTCACTCACTCACTCTCTGTCTGTCTCTCTGTCTCTAGCTCTCTCTGTCTCTCTGTGTCTCTCTGTCTCTCTATCTCTCTTTCTCTCTCTGTCTCTGGTGTCTGTGTCTGTGTCTGTCTCTGTCTGTCTGTCTGTCTGTCTGTCTCTCTCTCTCTGTCTCTGTCTCTGTCTGTCTGTCTGTCTGTCTGTCTGTCTGTCTGTCTGTCTGTCTCTCTCTCTCTCTCTCTCTTACTCTCTCTCTCTCCCGCCCCTCGATTTTGTAAGAAAAAGATTCCATTTCTCGCTTGATCAATAGCAAGGAAAACTGCCAGACAGGTCTAAATGAACCCAAAATACAATGCTTGGAAAATCAAGATCCAAACACAGAAAAGGTTCAAAATAACGCTATTTATTAGGACAAAACACGACATGCTTGCCCCCCACACCCCCATCCCCCCACCCAAAGATTAGTGGGTGAGCTCTGCATCTAATTTTTCATCGTTTTTAGCCTTTAATTATTGTTTAAGATTCGCTATGCAACTTAATAAAGGGGATTACCCCGAACATTCGCATGTTGTGTTTTGTCCTAATGAATAACTTTATTTTGAACCTTTTAGTGTGTTCAGATCTTGTTTTAGAACGCTAGCAGTCATTCTTATGTCCGATTCTTGGAATATAAGGTTTTCGAGTTCGAGTTCGAGTTCTCTGTCTGTCTACATGCCTCTCTGTTCTTATTCCATTACCCTCGTTAATAAAAAATTCGTTCGTTCTGTCAGTCTGTCTGTTTCTCTCTCTGTCTGTCTCCCTGTCTGTCTGTCCTCTCTCACTCTGCCCCTCCCCACCCCACCCTCACCCGAAACCCCTGGTAAATTTTGATCAGTGTTTGACTTTATGGACGCAGTGGCTGCGTAGTGCAGCTGTAACACACATTTCATGGGTATGTTATACGCGACAGCATACAGATAGTACAGCAGCTGTGGGTTTTTGTCTTTCACCTACAATGGTTGTTGGGTTTTGCTGGGAGTGGCCATGATTTATGAGGTTTGCGGTTCAGAGTTGTAGAGTTCCCTGGATGAAACGCTGTGGGAGTCGCACGGTATATTGAACAACAACAACAACAATAATAATAATAATAATGGAAATTTGTAAAGAGCTTACCCCGCGGCTCAAAGCGCTGTACAAACATAACACGCGTTATGTACCTCGAGATGAAAAATGATATCAGCAATCTCACAAAAACTGTCACATGATGTAGACATCAATAAGGGTTCAAGCATAACTTGGTGCAAGATGCACCCCCCCCACCCCCACCCCAACCCCCCCCAACCCCCCCCCCTCACACACACACACACACACACGCACGCACGCACGCACGCTCACGCTCTCTCTCTCTCTCTCTCTCTCTCTCTCTCTCTCTCTCTCTCTCTCTCTCTCTCACACACACACACACACACACACACACATACACACACACACACACACACACACACACACACACACACACACACACACACACACACCACACACACACACACACACACACACACACACACACCAAGAGCACAGGGAATCCTATTAATTACATAAACACTCTACGGCACTTCATCCAGTAAGTTATTCTTCCTCCAATTTGCAATATTTTACATGGACAAATGTGTCTGTATCCCTTTTTGCGTCTGTGCCCCGCACATATGCAACCACTCGCCATTTTGTTTGTTTGTTTTGTTTGTTTGTTTGTTCTAAGTAAGTAAGCTTGGTGCTTAACGTCCACAGAATCCATAAGGCTTATTAGGGACGGGGAGAAGGGGTGGAGGAGTTATGGAGGTAGGGAGAGACTGAGGGAGATTTGTATCTCTGGTATGGACTGTATCCATCGCTACACTGTCACTACCTGCATTAAGATGGGCAGCGATGAGGACCATTTTAACCCCTTCACTGCCCAAGCCTGTAAAATTTCCGGGCTGAAAGGTGCACACACACACCTGCAAACAGTACATTTTTCAGGTCCTATAAGAAGTCTACTTTCAGTACCGTACGTTTTGATGCCAATCCGTTCACGTGTAATGCGAAAAAGAAAACAGAACTGCTTCAGATTTGAAATTTCATTTCGTTTCCAAGTGACACGATGGCAGTGTACAGGTTAATGTTTCATTAATTATGAGGGACAAAGTCACAAGACAGTGTCCGTGCACAGACCACAACTTCTGAAGAGAAAGGAGAGCCTAAGCGGATCGAAACAAGGTCCTTCTGCTTACCAGCCTAACGCTTTACCGCTAGGCCAAACCCTCTCACAGAGAGTTTGCTGTTCATTTTTCGGAGGCTTTGTCCCCATTCCTGGAGTGTGGATGCTGTTAAGCAAGGAACTGATCCACACTCCGAGCATGGCTTTCCGGCACTTTCTCCAAACTCTGCAGATTTGGTTACGCCACTGACGGGGCGCTCTTTATCTCCGCGCAGCTGTCCACCGACGTGGTCAGCACCCTCCGAAAGGTTCGGGTACCGATAAGACTGTGGAAGCAACCTAGCGCCAAGCACGCACATAAACATGAGGCGGGTAAAAAAAAAAAGAGTTCCGTCTAAATTCAAACGAATTTGCTTTTATTTGAGCTGGCGTAACCAACATGGTCAGTTATAAAACAAACGTCTGATACAATCTGAGTTGTTTGTAGCAAACTTCCTACTGTCTGAGAACAAACAAACAAAACAAAAACAAAAAACAAAAAACTGCTCGTTAGCCGACAGTTCTCTGGACCTTATGGTGTAACTAAATACGGCAGTGATTGAAGAAAGGATGTCAACCAGTGCTTCGAGTTTGGAGCTGATCATGCCGCGCGTAACATTTTAATGGTGTTCTTGCTCGTGTCAATCTGTTCTGACGCAGTCCAAGCCAAGGTGCTGTACTGCTACATAATTATAAACGCATGACGTACGTTTTATTTTTATTCTCATAATTTCGAAGGGGTGTTAGTTAGTTAGCCCTAATACCTTGCAAACATGCGGGTTTTTTTTTTTTTTCTTTTCTTCTTTCTTTCTTTCTTTCTGTCCTCCTTCCTCCTCCCTCCTCCTCCTCCTCCTTCTTCTTCTTCTTCTTCTTCTTCTCTTCTTCTTTCTTCTTCTTCTTCTTCTTCTTCTTCTTCTTCTTCTTCTTCTTCTTCTTCTTCTTCTTTTTTTTTCTTCTTTTTTTTCTTCTTCTTCTTCTTCTTCTTCTTTCTTCTTCTTCTTCTTCTTCTTCTTCTTCTTCTTCTTCTTTTTCTTCTTCTTCTTCTCTCTTCTTCTTCTTCTTCTTCTTCTTCTTCTTCTTCTTCTTCTTCTTCTTCTTATTCTGTAGGCTCTGGTTATATCTACGGAGTTAATGTCTTTTGTGGTTATTTTTGCATCTTCTGCTAAAGTGCTGAGGCTTTGCTGTTGTTTTTGATTTGATTGTTTCTGTTGCTGCTGTTGTTTTGTTTTTGTTTCTTGGTTTAGCTTCTTTTATTCTGGGTTGGGTTTGTTGTGTGTGTTGCTGTTATTGTCGTTGTTTTGACTACGGCTACAGAGGCGATTGCTTTTCACTGTAGTTGACGCAGAGGCTCTTTGAAAGACATGTGGCTGCACAATATGAACCATGCCTTCTTTGCAAAAACGGAGCTGAAATGGATGTGGTCCGATTCTGGCTGCACGCTGGCCGTAATGGCCATAACTGGCCGTAACCAAAACGTTTCCGGGTCGAATCCGGCATGTTTACTGGGGTGGGTTTAGAAACCTGGAAGCCTGCATGGAGACGGTAGGCGATACTTACCGTGCAGATTACCGCTTTACGATCCGGTGTGAATCGATTGCAGTCTTCATGTCACTCCGGACATAACACGAAAACAGCTGTGCTGCAAGGTGCCTTTAACCCTTTTAACCCCAGCAGTTCTGGAATGCAGCAGCTCCTGGTGCCAACTGTTTTTCTGACTCTGGCACCAAACGTACTGTCACTATCTTTAAACGCCCGTAACGTCCTTATTTCTGAACCAATTATTTTGCAATTGTTTGCAGAGTAAAGTAAAGTGGTTCAAGTGTTCATTAGTTTAAGTGTTGTTGTAAATCTTTCGTTACCAGTTCTTACAAAAGAGTTCCCTGATCTGGGCATATAAATGTGACATCGGCAGGAAGCCTCGTGGGCACAGTATTGTGACATTGGCGCCGTAAGGGTTAAAGACATTGTCTGCAGTGCTGATGAGGGAAATGTTGTTTGTCTTGCCTGGTTGACTGGGGGTAAAACACCAGCTTACATGTCTTGCCTTTGAGTTCCTAGCTCGCATTAACAATAGCAATATACTTTATTCATCCCAGCGGGAAATTAATGCATTGATGCATTCGATACTATCGATCACAATATATAATATTATACAAGAGATTATGTGAGACATTCGGATAAAGTAGGTGTCAAGTCGAAAGTCAACTACTTCTTTTTTCCATTCATAGGAAAATCTGGGTGCCAGACATGGATAACAAACAACGGAATAAAATCTACATGTATAAGAGATTCACAGTCTAAGAGCACGTAATACCGTACAAACGCCACAAGCATTATTTATATAGAATATGTATAGTTTTTTTTACTTGTTCAAGGGCGCTGTAACATAAACAGCATTGGACACAGATGACTGCTATTTGATAGGCACAAATATAGCTGTCGCCCTGTCCCCACACAGCAACACCTACATCACGGGTATAATTATTGGGCAATAACTGCTACGTGGGGTCAGTGGGTTTTTTTCTGCCGTTTCGCCATCGGCTTTTCAGAAGAGCCCTCTGACGTCTGGCTTGATGGTGTTGGTGCAGTCGGCTGTCAGCAGCAGGTTCTCTTTGGATCCCCAGAGTTTGTCTGCGAGCGTATACTAACCCCTTCACTGCCCAGCCTGTAAAATGTCCGGGCTTAGAGATGCAGAGACGGGGCTGCAGACAGAATATTTTCCGGTCCTATAACATCTACTTTCAATGCTATGCGTTTTGATGAAAATCCTTTCGCATGCCAGTGTGAAAAGGAAAACTAAAAAGCTTAAGTGTTTCGAATTTCACACTTTTATTAGTCGTTTTCAGCAGGTTACATCATGCGATATTGAAGATCAGATCATTCCGGACAGGGCGAAGTTCGGTGATGGAAATTAAGACCGAGACCTTTTCCTTCTTCTTCCTTTTTTAAATTTAAAGTCTTTTCGTATAAGTGATATTAGACTGATCTTACAATTATTATGCTAACAGCATGTATCAGCAAGTTGCACCAATGAAAGTCTACGTAAAATGAAATAAAAAAAATTAAATGACAACATACAGCAACAAACAAAACCTTATTTGCAGTCAAAAAATAACCATATTTATATACATTTATGTATAAACCTTTTCATTAGATCTATAACTCATGCATACGCGCATATGCTAACACATTCATACACCCTAAATGTCTTATACTCGCACGATGATACTAAAAAGAAATATAAAAGTTCTCGCTTACTTTCTGACGCACTTAATTTAGCTATCGCACGCCCCCCCCCCCCCCCCACACACACACACGCACGCACGCACGCACGCACGCACGCACGCACGCTCGCACGCACACACCCACACACCCTCACACACACACACACACACACACACACACACACACACACGCACGCACGCACGCACGCACGCACGCACGCACGCACGCACGCACCCCCCCCCCCCGACACACACGCAGACACACAGACACACACACACACACACACACACACACACACACACACACACACACACACACACACACACACACACACACTTTCATTTCACCCACTATATGCATACAGATCAATGCCTCGAAGTGACAAGTCAACAGTGTGTGTCGGAGCGAGTGCAATTTAACACCCAGGCCCCATTCATCAGCAACGCCTGGGACCGAGCCTTGACCCAGGCATCAATTTGGCTTAGTGCTACGACGGAGACCCGTTAACGGTCACCGTAGTCCTCTTGGGAAGCCTCAGCCTCATCCGACAACAAAAGCATCAACTTTGATAGCATGCATGGCACGCGCTGTACAGCCGGGTTACTGCAGTGGCTGCCTGTTGGGGAACGCGGGTCACTATCAACTTTGATAGCGTGCATGGCACGCGCTGTACAGCCGGGTTACTGCAGTGGCTGCCTGTGGGACAACGCGGGTCACTATCAACTTTGGTAGCGTGCATGGCACGCGCTGTACAGCCGGGTTACTGCAGTGGCTGCATGCCTTTCGGGACAACGCGGGTCAGCATCAACTAGCTGCGATACCGTGCATGGCACGCGCTGTACAGTCGGGTTACTTTGAGGGAACGAGGGTCGGCATCAACTTTGACAGAGTGCATGGCACGCGCTGTACAGCTGGGTTACTGCAGTGGCTGCCTATGGGTGAACGCGGGTCAGCATCAACTTTGATAGCGTGCATGGCACGCGCTGTACAGCCGGGTTACTGCTGTGGCTGCCTGTGGGATGTTGCGTGCAGCATTAACAGTGGCTCACAAAAAAGGGAAACTGTAAGTTAATTACTTCTTGGATTTTAACGTCTCACCAACCGTAGGCCGACACCACACATTCACTCTTTTTTTCTTTTCTTTTCTTTTTAACCATTTCAGAACACAAGGCTTTTAATCAGAAGGTAGTTATAGTTCTTTGATTTTGACGTCCCGTCAACCGTAGGCTGACATCGCACTTTTTATTTTAATTTTTTAATTTTTTACACCACTTCAGAACACAAGGCAGAAGGCAGTTACAGTTGACGGATTTTAAAGTCCCGTAATTCGGAAGCCGAACCACACATTCTTTATAAATACACACACGCACGCACGCACGCACGCACGCACGCACGCACGCACGCACACACACACACCAGTTCAGAACACAAGGCTTTAATCAGAAAGAAGTTACAGTTCTTGAATTTTAACTTCCCGTAAACCGCAAGCGGAACCACACTTTTTTTGGTTTTATTTATATTTTTTTACACCAGACCAGAACACAAGGCTTTAAATCAGAAGACAGTTATAGTTCTCGGATTTTAACGTCCCGCCAACCGCAGGCTGACACCGCACTTTCTATTTTTTTCTTCTTTTTTTCTCCTCTTTTTAAAAATATTTTTATAGCAGTTGAGAAAGCAGTTGCAGTTGTTGGATTTTAACCTCCCGCGCCAGTAGACCGCAAACTGAACCACACATTCAGTTTTTTTTGTTGTTTTTTTGACACCAGTTCAAAACGCGAGCTCTAAAGAGAAGGCAGATATAGTTCTTGGAGTTTAACGTCCTGTCGGCCGCAGACTCAATCACGCATTCAGATTAATTTAGTTTTTACACCAGTTCAAAACACAAAGCTCTGATCACCGCAAAGCAGATAGCTCTGTGGGGGATTATTAAAGTACATTGACTTGACTTGATCTCATTCATTGTTACAATGTTAGTTTATTAGTTAGTTAGTTGGTGCTTTGAGCCCAGTCAACCACAAAGGGTTATATCAGGTCTAACTATTACAACGTCATAATCATACATCTACCTATCAATGCACAGCAGTACGTTTTGCTAACCCGAGGGCATTCGCTACAGGATCCTGCTTAACCCCTTCACTGTCCCAGCCTGTAAAGTTTCCGGGCTGAAAGATGGACGAACGCGCCTGCAAACAGTATGTTTTCCGGTCTTACGACACATCTACTTTCAGTACTGTGTTTTGATGAAACTCCTTTCGCATGCGAGGATAGCTCAGTGGGGGGCGGGGATAGCTCAGTGGTTAGAGCGCCATACTCGTGATTGAAAGGTCGCGGGTTCGAATCCCTGCTGGAGCGGCGGGAGGATTTTCTTCTCCAGAGTCGACTTTCTGTGCTGATTCTTATTTCGGTATCCGTTCCACCCCCGTGTTACCGCAGTAGCACGTAAAAGATCCCGGTCATTCTGCCAAAAGTGCAGGTGGCAGGTTACAGCTAAACACGCATACACCTTACGTATGTGGTTTTGCATGAAGTGACATGGTGCATGGTTGTATGGTGTACACAGGACTTGCGCCGAGACGGCTGCAGTTTCACGTGGCACCAGCCATGACAGCGCTGTGAGTACACCACTTCGGTGGATATTCAAAAAACAAATGCGCTATAAAAGCTAGTCACTCATGTAGAACCATATACGAGCGCAGTGAGTCTGCACAAGAGAGCGGAGAACAGCGCTATATAAGGGATCATCAATCAGTCAATCAATGCCAGTGCGAAAACGAAGACAAAGAGCTTTTATTGGTCGTTTTCAAGTGACACCATGGCAGTGAAGGGGTTAATTGATTGTGACTATGACTCGCTTTATTCCGCGGGCCCACACGGGATACTGTGTTAGCCAAAGTTAACGCACTTGAAAGGTAGCGAGAGGATCTGGAAAAAATAAAGGTGAATGGACCAGGAACTTCGAAACTGGGGCACGGAAGACATTCCTGGCAGTGGGCGACGCATGCGTGGCTGTATTCTGAACTACTCCGAGCTTTAAAGGGACATCATTTGTCAGCTCTGGGTTCTCAACAGACAGGGACGTTATTTTCTTCGTCCGCAGTACCCCACTAAGGGAGCGGCTATAAGACAGCAAGCCTGTCTTCCTGAGCCGGTTTGGCCTAGCGGTAAGGCGTTAGGCTGGTAAGCGGAAGGACCTCGGTTCGATACCGCTTCGGCTCTCCTTTCTCTTCAAAAAGGTTGTGGTTTGTGGACACTGTCTTGTGACTTTGTCCATCACTTCCTACTGAAACATTAAAATGGCTCTCATCGCTGCCCATCTTAATGCAGGAATCATTCTGGTGGTGACAGTGCAGCGATAGGTATATAATCTCCCTCTTCCCCCACCTCCATACACCCTTCCCTCCATCTCCCCGTCCCTAATAAGCCTCATAGTTTCTGTGGACGTTAAGCACCATGTTTACTTTTCCTGTGAAAGATTCTCAGAGCTCAGGAGCTGTGTGAAAGTCGGGGTGGACGTCCTGGGCTCCCGTCCCTAATAAGCCTTATGGTTTCTGTAGACGTAAAGCAACACTCAACCATCCTGTGAAAGATGGTACTGACTGAAGAGTTCTTTCTTCTTCTTCTTCTTCTCCAGCAATGAATGAATGAAAATTTATGAGGGAACGAAAATGTATATATGGTGCATAAAATGTTCCACAGAAACATTGCGTGTTCACAGCGCCAGATACACACAGTGCATGCATCAAAACTCTCACAAGCTAAAACTACCAAAAGGCATTCGTACGATTAAAGTACAAAGAGTCCCTAAACGCCCACCCCCTCCCGAAAGTGCAACTGTAGTTTAGCAGTTTAGTGTAGAAATACATACAGATTAAAAAATAAAAATAAAAAATAAAAATAGATCAATATTTTCATTCAACACACACACACCAGCGCAAGCGATCAATTTATTGACACAGCCCTATACCATTTCCATGAAATATGTTCCGCATTATGCACGTCAAGATCGGGTATTACTTTTCAGTCGCGTCTCTCTCTTTTTTAGTTTTTGTTTTGTTTAGTGGTGTGTGTGTGTGTGTGTGTGTGTGTGTGTGTGTGTGTGTGTGTGTGTGTGTGTGTGTGTGTGTGTGTGTGTGTGTGTGTGTTGGGGGGGGGGGGGGTTGTTGTTGTGTTGTTGTTTTTTGTCCTTTTTGTGTGTGTGCTGTTGTCCTTCCCTCCATTTTTCTTACCTTTCTTTCCAAATCACGCTTACGTTAGTGCACTCCAAACGTAAACATAGTTTCGTTGCAGTGGCACATGTTCAGATCTTTCCCCTTTAATAATAACAGATCTTCTGCTGATATTGGTTGGTAGAATTAGCATCGGTGTTTAAAACTCCTTTAAAAAACTAAAAACTGAAAGACTCAAGGCTTTCAAAAACAAAAACAAAATACAAGAACAACAAAACAGCAAGATTTTTTTTTTTTTAATTTTTTTTATTATATTTGCGTGTTTTTTTTCTTCTTCTTTTTTTCT
>CAUZXP010000251.1:51593-65894 GCA_963584105.1 Alviniconcha strummeri
CATAAATATAGCCAACGGTGTGCTGGTGTAGTCACATACTCATTAAGATAGCCAACCTGTGCTGGTATAGTCGCATGCTCATTAAGACAGCCAGTAGTGTGCTGGTATAGTCACACGCTCATTAAGATAGCCAAATTGTTCTGACAATCACATGATCGTTAAGACTGCCGTGGTTGTTCTGATAGCCACAGGCTCATTGAAAGAGCCGAAGTGTGCCGGTGAATACAGTCATATACTCATTAAGACAGCCGAAACTGTTCTGACAATCACACGCATTACATTAGCACAGCCACAGTTTTTTTTTTTTTTTCTTCTTCTGATAGTCGCATGCTCATGAACATGGATTGAAGCGACATTTTTCTTTATCGCGACAGGGCAGAAAAACAGAATAAGCTAACACACAACTCACCATGTAGTCATCAAACCAAGAGTCTGTTCTGAATACCTTACTGTGCCTGTCTGACGTCTGCCACAAAGGCAGAAAGCATCCCGGATGACTGACTGAAGCCAGATTCCTCCTTGTCAAAGGACAGGGTGTACAACACCCCATACCGGACTAGGCCGACTCATAAAACTGATCGCCACACAGCCTCGCAGTCTGTTCCAGATGCGCTTCAGCATTAAGCTTTCCTTAGAGGCAGTATGTCTTAAATGGCCCCCGGCTGGGGAGATGTTTCTATTTCATGACCATTCCACAGGGATTCGCTTCCTCGGTGAAGTGAAAAAGTCCAGGCCGATTAAGAAGACTGACTCCATAGTCTGAATGCGCTTCCGTCGTCCGTCTGACGTTCTTCCTCAAGGCGGCATGTCAGGGCACACAGTGAGGCGGCATCATTCCATCGTTTCATGGGACAAGGACGTGCTTCTCTGTGTAACGAAACAGATTCGGCTACGACTAAACTGCCAACCCACAGTCAGTTCTGAACGCACTTATCTGTTCGATGTCTTTCGTGCAAACAGCTAGCAAGTATGAACACGGAATCAGGCTGGCGTTTCTCCTTATCAGAGGGCGGCGCTGTCCATGGGGGACAAGCAGACTGTAGGCTGACACACAACCCGCGGATCACCATCTTCACGGTTCGTTCTCGCTACGCTTCATGCTCTGTTTGACGTCTTTCCGAAAGGCTGAACTTATGCTCTGTTTGACGTCTTTCTGAAAGGCAGCCTGTATGAACGAAGCCTGATGAAGCATTCAGGCTCTGTTTGGCGTCTTTCCAACAGGCAGCCCGTTCGAACGAAGGTTATAAAATACTTACACTCTGACGTCTTCCCGGAAGGCAACCTGGCTGAACTAAAAGTTAGTGAAGCACTCATGCTCTTTTTTACGTCTTTCCGAAAGGCATCCTGTTCGTACGAAGATTATAAAACACTCATGCTCTGTTTGACCTCTTTCTGAACGAAGCCTGATGGAGCACTCATGCTCCGTTTAACGTCTTCCCGGAAGGCAACCTGGCTGAACGAGAGCTGGTGCAGCGTTCACGCTCCGTTTGACGTCTTTTCGAAAGGCAGCCTGTTCGAACTAAGGTTATAAAACACTCATGCTCTGACGTCTTTCCGAAAGGCAGCCTGGCTGAACGAAGCCTGATGAAGTACTCATGCTCTGTTTAACGTCTTTCCGAAAGGCAGCCGGGCTGAACGAGAGCTGGTGCAGCGTTCACGCTCCGTTTGTCACCTTCCCCGCATGGCAGCTAGCGTATCTGAGCGATGACCGAAGCAGCGTTCTCGTCTCTGCCAGAAGACAGGACCTCCAGCTTGTCGTTCAGCGTGGTGGAGAAGCATGACCAGCGCAAGAGCCGATCACCAGCCCGACAGTCTGTTCCTGATACGCCTCAGCAGCTGTCGCAGGTCGTCACGAAAGGTCCTGTTCATGAAGGCGTAGATGAAAGGATTGGCGACGTTGTTGAGGAAGAACATGTAGAAGAGGATGTAGTACATGGGCACCACTCCCAGGCCGATGAGCCACGACGGCAAGAAGGAGATGATGAAGACTACGGTGACGACAAACAGCATGGCCGCGGTCTTGATGTTGGCGTACAACATCCGGTCACGCAGCGCCACGGAGGTCCGCGAGGAGACCCTGCAGGATGGAACCTCGACGTTGGTGTTGCCGTTGTTGACGTTGGTCAGCTGCGTCTCTTCAGCGGCTGTCTCCTGTCCGTTGACCGTGGAGGCGTAGCAGCTCATCCTCTTGCGCTTCGCCTTCCAGGCTCGTCGGATGAGGATGGAGCGGTAAATGAGGGCGTAGAGAAGAGCGATGATGAGGAAGGAGAGGAGGAAGGTCCCCGCGTAGACCTTCTGGTACACGTCGGTGAAGTGGACGCTGAGGATGAGCTGGTTAGGGACGCAGTATCCGTAGTACATGATGACCGTTTGGTTGATCGTCTTCGTCAACGGCTCGCTGCCGTTAGCAGTGAGTCGGCTTACGGAGCGCGTGGAGGACTCGAACCCCACCCCCGCGGACACAGGCAGGGAGTTCGACGTCCCGTTGACTACGGCGTAGGCCGACCCCAGAAGGCTCTCGTTCTCTCCCCGGGTTTCTAGAACCGTCGTCACCGTCGTTGCCCCAGCCGCCACCGCGGAGAACGCAGCGGTGCTTGAGGCGGAGCTGTTGACGGTCACCTCCACCGTGTCTGTGTAGTAGACTCCGTAGCTGAGAGCCGTGATGACTCCGAGGGCGGACGCGAGCAGCGTAAGACAGACGAGGCAGATCTTGGCCCGCTTCACGGTCATGGCGTGGAGGAAGGGGTGGCAAATGCAGAAGTAGCGGTCGAAGCCCACGGCCACCATGATGAAGGCTGACAGGGGGATGTTGAAGGTCAGGAAGAACAGGTAGACCTTGCACACCAGGTCGTACTCCAGCCAGTACCTTCCAGAGAGACAGGTAGAAAGAACAACACACGTTAGAGAAGCATAGGTTGGTCTGCTCACGCACGACATGCAAAAACAGTCGGTCATAAAGAATATTCAGGTGATACTCCAGCCAGTGTTCTCTAAAAACAGGTAGATAGAACAGCACACGTTAGAGAAACACAAACGTGTCTGCTCACGACATGCAAAACAGTCGGTTATAAAGAACATTCAGGTGATACTCTAGCCAGTACTTTCTCGAGAGACAGAAAGGACAACACACGTTAGAGAAACATCATAATAATAATCATAAAATTATTTACAAGGCACAATATCTTGTCCGTAGAGATACGCGCGCGCGCGCGCGCACACACGCACACTGTGGCTTCAAGACTCCTTCCTGCCTGCATTTTGATTTGGGATTGTCATGCATGGATTGTCATGCATGGATTGTCATGCATGTCATGCATGCAAATCATTGCTGGCCAAACGAAGGCTCCCATAGTGTTAACGGAAGACCCCCATATTCCACGAAAGTCCCCTGTTTTCCACGAATGACCCCCACATTCCACAAAGACCAGTCCGCTCATTCCAAGAGACACCCTCGCATTCCACGAAATACCTCCATATTCTACGCAGAAGGCCCCATACTCTAGGAAAGACTCCCTGTTCCACACACACGCGCACGCACACACACACACACACACACACACACACACACACACACACACACACACACACACACACACACACACACACACACACACACACACACACACAACAAAACAACAACAACAAACTATTCTACGAAAGATCCGACACTCCACCATAGACCCACAAGTTCAGGAGACACTCCACTATTCAACAAAAGATCCCACACTCCACATTCCACCACGAAAGGTCCCCCTTCTCCACATTCCACCACGAAAGATACCCCACATTCCACCACGAAAGATACCCCACATTCCACCACGAAAGACCCCCCTCACACTCTACCACCAAAGACAGCCCACATCCCACCACGAAAGACCCTTCACATCCCACCACGAAACACCCGACATTCAACCCCGAAAGACACCCACATTCCACCACTAAATCCCCCCACCCCACCCCCCACATTCTGCCACGAAATACCCCCTATTCCATCACGAAAGACCCCCCACATTTCACCCGGAAAGACGCCCTATATTCCACCACTAAAGACCCCCAGCATACCACTCCGAAAGACGCCCACATTCCACCACGAAAGACGCCCTATTCCATCAAGAAAGGCCGTCTACATTCTACCCCGAAAGACCCCCCACATTTCACCACGAAAGACCCCATATTCCACCACGAAAGACGGCCCACATTCCACTCACTTGAGCATCTCAGTGGCCAGGGTGTAGGGGATGGCGATAAGGCAGGTGAGGAAATCGGTGGCAGCCAGCGACAGAATGAACAGGGTGGACGTCGTCTTGTCCCTCTTCTGGTAGTAGATGTAGAAGGCCAAGGCGTTGCCAACGACACCCAGCACGATGAAGACGACGAGCATGAAGAAAAGGACGATGAGCTCGGCACTGTACGGCAGGCCTGCACAGACAGATACGACAGGATTCTAAAATTTCGAGAGTCATAGGTCATCTCTCTCTCTCCCTCTGTGTGTGTGTCTCTGTCTCTCTGTCTCTGTCTCTGTCTCTCTCTCTGTCTCTGTGTCTCTCTGTCTCTGTCTCTGTCTGTCTGTCTGTCTGTCTGTCTGTCTGTCTGTCTGTCTGTCTGTCTGTCTGTCTGTCTCTCTCTCTCTCTCTCTCTCTCTCTCTCTCTCTCTCTCTCTCTCTCTCTCTTGGACTTCTCTTCAGTATTTAAATAAATGATCTCCTGTTGAGTATTTCATCTATTGAAGTTGATTGTGACATGTTTGCTGATGGTTCGTCTTTTTCTGCTTCTGGAAATACTATAGCTGCTATAAATGCTAAGCTGCAGCCAAGTATCAAAGAAGTAATGAATGGTGTTCTGCGAATGCAATGCTGCTCAACCCAGAGAAAACTAAAAGTATGGTGGTAGCCTAGCGTCAAAAGCATCAATCAGCGTGGTATACCTCCTCTTCGTCTCACGTTGAATTCACAGGTAATAAAGCAGGTTTCAGAACATTGTCACCTTGGTCTTATTCTTGATGACCAACTTAAATGGCAAGCTCATATTAACAGTATCACTAACGCTGTTGCTAAAAATGTGTATTTGCTCTCTCGCCTCAGACACTTTTGTAACAGTGAAGCTTGTAATACGTTTTTTCACGCTAACATTATGTCCAGAATTAATGATGTCTCTAATGTATGGGATGGCTGCAGTGATGTACATATCAAAAAACTTAAAGCTGTACACAAACGTACAGTTAAAGTCCTTTGTGCTGCTTCGCCAATGCTAACTGGACAAGGGCACATTTCATATGGTCCATTACCTTTAAAAGAGCATATTCAGTGTAATAAACGTATCTTAGTGCACAAAGTTATCCATAACAAATCACCCCACTATTTGAGACAGCTTGTCCAAACTTTCACGGAACAGCATTCTCATTTTGCCCAAAACAAGAATTCACATTTATAAGATGAGTTTTGCTTATTCTGGGTCCTTTTCTTGGAATGCGCTACCTAGAAGTCTTAAAATAGCATGCTCAGTGAGCACATTCAAATCTAAAGCTATTCAACATTTTCGTAATAAATGTAACATGTATTAAGTTTTCAGTCTTGAACCGTACAGTATTTAGCTTCCTAATGTTTGACACACCTGGCATTTTATGTGTTTATGTATAAGTGTGTGCGCACGCCCAAGCGTGTGCGTGCAATTTTGTTTTAAATATATATGGATATATTTTCCTTGGATGGTGAGGTACAGTTCTTGTCTTGATTGTATACTAGCTCTGTGCTAAGTATACAAAATATTGATTTAAATGATGTTTTATTCCTCTTTTTTCCCCCCAATTTCTGTCCATAGTATCAGCGGTAGTAGCGGTAGTATATTGTTATCATCGCATTGCTATTAGAATATTCATTGCCACATCAATGCCATATACGTGTGTGTGTGTGTGTGTGTGTGTGTGTGTGTGTGTGTGTGTGTGTGTGTGTGTGTGTGTGTGTGTGTGTGTGTGTGTGTGTGTGTGTGTGTGTGAGTGTGTAATATGTGCATACATGTGTGTGAATATGTATCTATTCCTTCTATAACTTTTACTTATTAATTTTTTGTTGTTGTTGTTGTGTGTGCTGTTTTTTTGTTTTGTTTTGATTTTTAAATTTTATTTAGTATCCATTTCCTTTTCCTTGTTGTTATTGTCGTTTTCTAAAGCTTAATTTTATCCCTCCCCTTCCCCTGCTCTCTCTGTAAATTACCCAATTTGTGTGTGTGTGTGTGTGTGTGTGTGTGTGTGTGTGTGTGTGTGTGTGTGTGTGTGTGTGTGTGTGTGTGTGTGTGTGTGTGTGTGTGTGTTTAACTGAGTTTTTGACTTTTTCGCTCCTGTTGTTTTTCACTGCTATTGTTTTCATTTCCGTTGCACTCGCTGTCTCGTTTTATGTGTTGTTGTTGTTGTTATTATAATTATTGATGCTGTATTTGTCTATAGCCTTCTGTCATAATATTTGACTATGAATGTCTTGGTTATTAGTAGTACTGTATCAACGGCAGATATATGAGTCTGCTTTTGTGCTAATATCTTCACAGTTGAGAAATAAAGTTCAGTCAAATCAATCAGTCAGTCTGGTTTTTGCCCGAACCTAATCCTTGTAAAATAAAGTTTTCGAGTTCGATCTGTCTGTCTGTCTGTCTATCTGTCTGTGTGTCTGTCTGTCTGTCTGTCTGTCTGTCTGTCTCTCTGTCTGTCTGTCTGTCTCTCTCTCTCTCTCTCTCTCTCTCTCTCTCTCTCTCTCTCTGTACAATCCTTGGAAAATAAAGTTTTCGAGTTCGAGTTCTCTCTCTCTCTCTCTCTCTCTCTCTCTCTCTCTCTCTCTCTCTCTCTCTCTCTCTCTCTCTCTCGATATTCTAGATCTAATTAAACGTGTAAAACTATTTCTAAGCTACGACACACCATTGTACAGATGGAATAAATTAAGTTTAGACACCACACATGATATGAGAGAGAGAATTCTAACTCGATCACTTTATTTTGCAAAGATTGTAGTTTATGTTCAGTAAAGATCTGTTTAACAGCTAGTCCTAGCTAAGCTACACTGGTGAAAAATAGCAACAACAACAGCAAAAATACAAAGCATCATTTATATACATACACACATACACAGCAGCACACACACACACACACACACACACACACACACACACACACACACACACACACACAAACAAACAAACACAAGCGCGCTATTTACAAATAGTAACACACACGCTTACGCGCGTGCACACATACACAGAGACATGCATACATACTTACACTCAAAGACAGACACACACACACACACACACACACACACACACACACACACACACACACACACACACACACACACTCCAACACACACACACACACACACACACACACACACACACACACACTCAAACACACATACACACACACACACACACACACACAAACACACACACACACTCACACACACACACACATACACACACACACACACACACACACACACACATACACACACACACACACACACACACACACACACACACACACACACACACACAATAAATGACTGACCAGGCTCAGGATCTCCGTCCCCAGAAGCATTGCCTGCCTGAGCGCCAGGAGCTGACGTCGCTCCAAAGTCCTTGGACGTGGTGGAGAAGGAGATGAGGATCGTTGAAGAATTCATCGCTGGGAATATCGCTGGCCTAGTCCGCCAAAGAGGAAAATGAGTGGCCTACAGTGTATTTGCCTTCCGCAGTAAAGTCAGGTTAACATCGTTCCGGGCTCCACTGCTAGTCAGCAGGAACGAGCAGATGTGACATGCAGTACGTTTATCAAGCGTGAGGCAGCGAAGGACAAGGACCCCTGGCACTTGTGTTAGTACTGTAGCATGATCTGTTACGTTTTTCTTCAAGTTTCGACAGGTATAGAGAGATATCTAGAAGCACTTGTGTTACTACTGTAGCATGATCTGTTATGCCTTCCTTCAAGTTTCGACAGGTATAGAGAGATATCTAGAAGCACTTGCGTCACTACCCTAGCATGATCTGTTATGCCTTCCTTCAAGTTTCGACAGGTAAAGAGAGATATCCAGAAGCACTTGTGTTACTACTGTAGCATGATCTGTTACGCTTTCCTTCAGGTTTCGACGGGTAAAGACAGATGACCAGAAACACTTCTGTCGTACTACATGTGTGATCTGTAACCGCTTCAAATTCCGACAGTTAAAGACAAAGGCCCAGAAACACTTCTGCCAGTACTGTATTATGATCTGTAACGTCTTCCTTCAAGTTGGGATAGGAAAAGACGGATGTACAAAATCACTTCTGTCAGTATTGTAGAGATGATCTGTAATCCCTTTCTTCAAGTTTCGACAGTTTACGCCATGAAGACAGATGCCCAGGAGCACTTTTGTCGTACTGCATGGATAATCTGTAGCGCCTTTAAGTTTCGACAGGTAAAGACATGACCAGAAACACTTCTGTCAGTACTGTAGCATAATCTTAACACCCTTCTTCAAGTTCCTTTTGTGATACTGCATGCATGATCTGTAATGCCTTCAGGTTTGTACAGGCAAAGACAGATGACCAGAAGCGCTTCTCTCTAGCGCGAAGCAGCTAATGGAGATGACCGGAAGCAATTCTGCCAAGCGTGATATAGCTAACAGAGATGACCGGAAGCAATTCTGCCAAGCGTGATGCAGCTAACAGAGATGACCGGAAGCAGTTCTGCCAAGCGTGATGTAGCTAACAGAGATGACCGGAAGCAATTCTGCCAAGCGTGATGTAGCTAACAGAGATGAGCGGAACTAATTCTGATAAGCGTGATGTAGCTAACAGAGATGACCGGAAGCAATTCTGATAAGCGTGATGTAGCTAGCAGAGATGACCAGAAGCAATTCTGCCAAGCGTGATGCAGGTAACAAAGCTGGCCAGAAGTACGTTTGTCAAACGTGAAATAGCCAAGACGGATGGCCGACTGCACCTCTGTCAAATGCTGCACGTGTTGGGAACAAAACTGTCTTGTAGATGATCTCTTCTCGGAAGCGGCTAACGCGAATTCAGTTACAAGCGTGTAACGGTGGTCCTTTCTTGTAAAAAATAATTTAAAAAGACGAACGACGACCTCAGGTAAGAAACATGAAGCAAGATGGTCTTTCTGATTCCTTTGTAACTGGCGTACAGCACTTGTGTGGACAGGACAGCGTTCAAGTCCTCTTGTAACTAGCGTTCTAGTCCCCTTGTAACTAGCGTACAACACTTGCGTGGACAGAGCGTTGAAGTCCTCTTGTAACTAGCGTACAACATTTGTGTGGATAGAGCGTTCAAGTCCTCTTGTAACTGGCGTACAGCACTTGTGTGGACGGGACAACGTTCAAGTCCTCTTGTAACTGGCGTACAGCACTTGTGTAGACAGCACAACGTTCAAGTCCTCTTGTAGCTAACGTACAAGACTTGTGTAGACAGCACAGCGTTCAGGTCCTCTTGTAGCTAACGTACAAGACTTGTGTAGACAGCACAGCGTTCAGGTCTCTTGTAGCTAACGTACAAGACTTGTGTAGACAGCATAGCGTTCAGGTCTCTTGTAGCTAACGTACAAGACTTGTGTAGACAGCACTGCGACGTCCTCTTACATCTGCAGCCAGAGACAGTGCAGATTTACTGTCCACCATCCATCACCTGTGTCGGGAAGGACACACCTCCTCCTGTGATTGGTCAGTGTCCACAGCACCTGCACGTGACACACACATCATGACATCAGCAACGTACAGTGCAAACTCCAAGCACCGTTAATCACTGCCACAATTAGCTATGCCATATGTGTCTGAAAACTGCCAGTTTGGTGAATATTTTCCATTGGTGCTCAATAGTAGTAGTAGTCGTAGTAGTAGTCGTAGTAGTAGTACTGCTACTGCTACTACTACGACTACGACTACTACTACTACTATTAACAACAACAACAACAGCAGTAATAGTAAGAAGAAGAAGAAATAATGCAAATTTGTAAAGCGCCTACCTCGCGCCTCAAAAGCGGTGAAAGGCAACTAATTTTGTAAGACACAAAAGTATCATGCGTTTATTTCATTACCGCCTACGTTTCTTACATCAGCGCATATATTAAAACCCAAATCCTTGGAATCGAGACGGAACTGATCTAGTACCCTGGAGGGACACCCCTGATGTTTGCGTAGGTGCTTCGACGCTATGTTACTTCCGTAGGCTTATTAGCACCCAAACTCCAAACACTGGTTTATGACATCCTTCCTCCAACCACTGACATAGTTTATTACGCCACAGGTCTCGAAAAACTGTCAGCTAACTGACGATTTTTTTTTTTTTCGATGATGCTCAAACGCCAGTAAGTTTGTAACAGAAAATCAAATGATATCAGACGTTTCTTTTACAACTGACCACGTTGCTAACGCCAGCTCAAATAAAACCAAAATCATCTCGAGTGAGACGGAACTTTAGTAACCACCCACCCACTACCAACAAAAAAGCAGACGATGTGCAGATCACACTGAAGCTCGCTGGAACAGAAAATAAGTGAACATGGTGCTTAACGTCCACATAAACCGTAAGGCTTATTAGGGACGGGGAGAAGGGGAGAAGGGGGTATGGAGGTGGGGGGAGAGGGAGATTATATACCTATCGCTACACTGTCACCAAGAGAATGACTCCTGCATTAAAGAGGTACATAAGGCTAGGACATGCTGGTATCGCACGCACGCACGCACGCACGCACGCACGCACGCACACACACACACACACACACACACACACACACACACACACACACACACACACACACACACACACACACATTCTGCTAGAGAACTTTGTCACGGATTAAAAATACAACTATCAAGACACACGCACGCCCATACATCTCTCTGTCTCTCTCTGTCTCTGTCTGTCTGTCTCAGTCTCTCTGTCCCTCTGTCTGTCTGTCTGTCTGTCTGTCTGTCCGTCCGTCCGTCCGTCCGTCCGTCCGTCCGTCCGTCCGTCCGTCCGTCTGTCTGTCTGTCTGTCTGTCTGTCTCTCTCTCTCTCTCTCTCTCTCTCTCTCTCTCTCTCTCTCTCTCTCTCTCTCTCCCCCCCCCACCCCCTCTCTCTCTTACGTCTGTCTGTTCGTTTATTTGCCAGTCTGTCTCTCCTTCACTCTACCCACTCTCTCTCTCTCTCTCACTTACACATCCAAATAACGACCCCCACACTAGTTACGATGTCGAATATTTATTCATGATATACACCCTTGGGGTTGATTATTTCTCTCCGTTAAGAAGCGCATAAATATACCATATGCCATATGTTCATCTGTCCATTGCCCACCTGCAGAGAATAGCGGTGACAGGTACTGAACTAATTTCGGATTTAGAATCTTACTCGTGGGACATTTTCTGACTGGCTTCCGTCTCTTGTGGGGTGATTATATGGTCGTTGTAAACAGGTACATAGATCACCTGGGTGGGCGTATGTAAGGTGTGGAAGTGACATGAAGTGAATAAATCATTGCTTGAAGACATAAACATGGGAGCTAGGTCCTGGTAATCTTTGTGCGTCGAATCTCTGTCTCTCTCTGTCTCTGTGTGTCTCTCTGTGTCTTTTTGTCCGTCTCTGTCTCTGGTCTGTCCCTTCTCTTTCTCCCTACCCCCCCCTCCATATTTTTCCCTTCCTCTCTCTCTTTCCTCCTCCCCCCACCCCTCTCTCTCCCCCTTACTCTTCTGTCTGCCTGTCTGTCTGTCTGTCCTTCTGTCTGTCTGTCGGTCTTTCTCTCAGAACAACGCGATGCTGGAGAAATGATGTGCAAGGTCAACTACAAGTTGTGCAATCACCCCTTTAGTGGGGGCTATAGCCTAACTGAATAAAACATTTTGTTCATGACCCCCCCCCCCCCCCCCATTTCTCTCTCTCGACACCTCTCTCTCTCTGTCTCCCCTCTCTCCCATCTCTCTTTCTCTTTCTCCCCCTCTCTCTGTTTATCTCTCTCCCCACCGCCTTCTTTCCTGCAAATTCAGATTCTCACTTGTCTCAGTTTCATTTTATTTCAGCTCTATTTGGAAGCCGCGAGGTATTAGGCAGTAAGAGTTTCTATAACAATATTATTCGTATCTTATTTTATCATCAGGGGCAGATTAAAAAACAATACTCTCTTTTACTCTGTATCTCTTCCACCTCCACACGTAATATCAGAGGGGAATGGAGGGTGGGGTCGGGGCCACAAACTGCAACTGCTTTTTCAGACCGCGACACCGGTTTTGTCACAAGTGTTCGCACATTTGAGCATTTTCCTTCCAAACAATCTCCTTTAACAGAACAAACTCAATTAACCAAAACACGTCAGTTAACACCCAGAGAGTGAGACATAACCGAGTGTATAATAAAGCAACTGCGAACAGAACGCGTGTTCCGAAACAGCCTTGCACAGTTGCCAACGTAACACTGTTCTAAAACAACCTTCTACAGTTTTTGTGTTCTAAAGCAACCTTGGACAGCTGCGAACAGAACGGGTGTTCTAAAACAGCGTTGGACAGTTGCGAACAGAACGCGTGTTCTGAAACAACTTTGGACGGTTGTCAACAGAATGCGTGTTCTAAAACAACCTTGGACAGACGCGAAGATAATGCGTTCTCTGAAACAACCGTTGGACAGTTGCGAACAGAACGCGTGTTCTGAAACAGCCTTGGACAGTTGCGAACAGAACGCGTGTTCTAAAACAACCTTCCACCGTTTTTGAGTTCTAAAGCAACCTTGGACAGTTGCGAACAGAAAGCGTGTTCTAAAATAACCTTGGACAGTTGCGAACAGAACGCGTTTTCTAAAACAACCTTGGACAATTTTAGTGTTCTAAAACAACCTTGGACAGTTGCGAACAGAACGCGTGTTCCCAAACAGCCTTGGACAGTTGCCAACAGAACGCGCGTTCTAAAACAACCTTGGATAGTTGCCAACAGAACGCATTCTCTGAAACAACTTTGGGATACTTGCGAACAGAACGCGTGTTCTAAAACCACCTGCAACAGTTGCGAACAGAACGCATGTTCTGAAACAACCTTTGACACTTGCGAATAGAACGCGTGTTCTAAAACAACCTTGGGACAGTTCCGAACAGAAGGCGTGTTGAAACAACCTGGGACAGTTGCGAACAGAAAGCGTGTTCTAAAACACCTCGCACAGTTGCGAACAGAACGCCTGTTCTAAAACAACCTGGGACAGTTGCCAACAGAACGCATGTTCTGAAACAACCTTGGACAGCTGCGAATAGAACGCGTGTTCTAAAACAACCTTGGGACAGTTCCGAACAGAAGGCGAGTTCTAAAACAACCTGGAACAGTTGCGAACAGAACGCGTGTTCTGAAACAATCTTGGACAGTTTTCTTGTTCTGAAACAACTTCGAACATTGCTTTCTCCTAACGTGGCAGCTAACGAGACACGTACGCCAAGTTTTTGTGCAACGCCCACCACGCCATGTTTTCGGCTTTCTGGAAGCGATATGTTTTATCTTTATTACCTTCACATCTGCATAGCCGAGGGTTTTGTTGTCAAGAGCGTGAGGTCCGACACTTCAATTTTTGCTCCTGCTGTTGGCTAGCTGGCGATTAAGGCATAATTACCTGATCACAGTGATGAAGGGTGTGACCGACTGCACTAATTCGGTTCGCTCTCGCCGTGCTTCTAAATTACCCATAAGCTAGAGCTGGTGCTGTCCACACTGGTGAGGGTCACGGTGTACAATAGGAATAAAGGAACCTGCTAATTTCTGTGGAGTTTTTAGTCACACAAAAATCAGGGTAAACGGTCTTGTAATTTAACTGATGGCTTGTCTGAAACTCTTTGACAAAGAACACAAGACAACGACAAGACTTTCAGCAAACTATGCCCCTTTTAAGCATTTTAGTTTTTCTTTCAGAAATACAAGAAGAATGAATGTATGAATGAATGAATGAATGAAATTATATATATATAAAGAACTTCCACACAAAACCTTGCGTGTTCACAGCGCCAAATAAACACAATGCATACATATAAGCTCTCGCAAGCTAAACACTACCAAAGGACACTCATACCAAATAAACACAATGCATACATATAAGCTCTCGCAAGCTAAACACTACCAAAGGACACTCATACCAAATAAACACAATGCATACATATAAGCTCTCGCAAGCTAAACACTAACAAAGGACACTCATACCAAATAAACACAATGCATACATATAAGCTCTCGCTAGCTAAACACTACCAAAGGACACTCATACCAAATAAACACAATGCATACATATAAGCTCTCGCAAGCTAAACACTACCAAAGGACACTCATAC
>CAUZXP010000252.1:0-43036 GCA_963584105.1 Alviniconcha strummeri
GCATGTGGATGTGTGTGTGTGTGTGTGTGTGTGCATAATAATAATAATAATAACTCTTATTTAGCGCTATACCCCGTAAAAATTTACAAGCTCGCGGCGCTGTACATCAAAATCCGCTAGACAATCAAAAAGGTACAAGTACTATAAATACATACATCAATATCAAAATGACAAAAAAGCCAGGATGAGCAAAGTACCGTAAATGCGTACATCGATATTAAAGCATTTCACATACACTGAAATAATCACAAGTCCTATAAAATATATTACTATCAACATGACAATCAGAAAGCACAAGTACTTTCATGACAATCAGAAAAGCACAAAAGTAATACTGTAAATACATACATCAACACTAAAAACAATTTCACACACATCCACCTACTATATAAATGCACACAGACACCTGAACACTCAGTCACCCCCTCACAAGCACTCGAGCGCGCGCGCACACACTCACCCATGCACACACACACACACACACACACACACACACACACACACACACACACACACACACACACACACACACACACACACACACACACACACACACACACACACACACACACACACACACACACACACACACACACACACGCACGCACACGCACGCACACACACACACACACACACACATAGTAAGACACACCACACACACACACACAAACACACACGCCCAGCAGATGAAAGAGTGGCGGCAACAGCAGGCTCTCCTGTTAGTCCCATGCTTTGCAGCGCCCCCCCCACCACCACCACCCCTCCACCAACCCATGCCTAAGGTGACAATTTCAGAAACTCAGGTGAAGGCATTGCGGAAGAAGTGCGTTTTGAGGCTGGATTTAAAAGATGTGAGAGATGGAGACAATCGGGTTTGTATCGGGACAGAGTTCCACACACAAGGCGCCTGATATTGGAAAGACCTTGCACCGGCGCTTTTCAAGTTAACACGTGGGACACAGAGCAGTTTGTCAGAAGATGATCGAAGTGATCTGTGGGGGGTGTACGAGGAGAGACAGTGTGAGAGGTACGGGGGCAATGTACCATCAAAGTAGCGGAAAGCCAGTGTCGCTAGTTTGTATTCAATACGCTGTTTGATAGGAAGCCAATGAAGTGATATCAGCATAGGTGTTACATGCTCACTACGCTTTTTACGAAAGATCAGCCGAGCTGAGTTGTTTAGTATTCTTTGAAGTCGGGCTATCTGATCTGAAGTGATACCTGCCAGTAGGGAATTGCAGTAATCAATCCGAGATAGGACTCGAGAACAAACAAGAGTTGCGGTCGCGCTTGTAGTCAGGAATGGACGGATGGCACTGATTCTACGCAGTTCAAGGTAGGCAGAACGACAGACAAAGCTAATGTGATGAGACATGGTGAGGCTAGAGTCTAAGACAACTCCCAGACTTTTAACCTCGGGCTGAAAAGGAATCGGACTACCACCAATGTTGAGATGCTCACTGTAGCAGACACCTGTTCTGGAGCGAGTACCGACAACCAGTGCCTCAGTTTTGTCATCGTTAAGTTTGAGTTTGTTGGAATCCATCCAAGCCTTGACATGTTCGACACACGTCTCTGTCTGTTTGATAAGGGTACCAAAATCAACGGGAAGGGCAGAACTGAAAAGCTGTGTATCGTCCGAAAACTTGTGGAGGTCAGAACCGGACTGGCGGACAATGCGTGAAACGGGCTGTGTAGAGAGAACAAAGAGCAATGGTCCCAACACTGATCCCTGAGGGACCCCAAAGTCCAGGCGCTGTGGGGTGGATGAGATGCTGTTTACAACAACGACCTGAAATCTGTCCAGGATGTATGAACGAAGCCACTGAAGGGCCCCTGAGATTCCAAAAGTCGTATGCAGTCTCTCTAGAAGAATGTTATGGTCAATTGTGTCGAAGGCAGCAGATAAGTCCAACAGGGAGAGAATGGAGACACGTCCCTGATCAGTGCTCTCAAGCAGGCAGTTAGTGATGTGAAGAAGTGCAGTTTCAGTACTGTGATTCTGGCGGTAGGCAGACTGATTCCTCTCGAGGAGGTCGTTCCTCGAGACATGATCAGTTAACTGTAAGAGCACAACTCTTTCCAGAAGCTTTGACAGAAACGAAAGATTGGACACTGGTCTGTAGTTCTTTAACATATTCTGGTCAAGACTGGGCTTCTTCAAAAGAGGTCTTACCAGTGCCTGCTTGAAGCACTGGGGGACGGAGCCTGACAGCAGGGAGTAGTTTACAATTTTGGTGATGACGGGAACGAGGTTCTCATAGCATGTTTTGAGCAATGCAGTAGGTATGGGATCAAGGGCACAACATTTTGGTGGTGCATCATTGATGAGTTTTCTTATCAAATCCTCAGAAACAGGTGCGAAAGTACACAACCCGGTGCCCGCAAATGGTTCAAAAGATGCTGGAACAGGACATGAGTCCAGCACTCGGCGAATGTTTGCAATCTTTTCATGCATGAAATCGGAGAACGTGTTGGGTAGGTCCCAGAGAGGAATGTTATACATTATATATATATATATGGGGGACCTTGGTTTATAGTCTCATCTTAGTAAGGTTTGTAGAGTGCACAGAATTAGCCTTTGTTTTAGCACATAACAGTCACCCATCCTTGGGGTGACCATGCTTGATCGTGTTTAACTTTTGGCTTTCAAGTGTGAGTATTCCAGCTCTGCACAACAGACTTTCCCAAATATTTGTCATATATTTCAGTCCCAGTGTATTGAAAACAAACTGACACACACTGACACGCCCCACACACACATATTCGGAAACAAGCCATCAACTTGTCCATCTATACAATTTTCAAAAGCACAACGAAATCAGGTTGAAATGCTAATTCTTTTGGTTTGTTTGGGTGAAAAGATATAATTACCGTGCCGTAAAGCAAACTGGCTCACTGTTGCGACAAACTAAACTTTGGTTCTGTTGAAACCAAAGTCAGTCAGGGCAGAGGGGACGGTCGTGGTACATTTAGTTTTTCGCACAGATGAAGTTTGTCACATTGGAAAACTTCTGGGGGATTGTGTACGGCCGCTGAAGCTGCAAGCCATACTGTTGGTGTTACTGACTTGAAAATCACAGTCGGCAGGAGAAATCTGCAAAACTTGCAGAATCTGAGAATGGCTTCACGTCCGCGCATGGATAGTATCATTGAAGATGGCATGCTAGGTTCAGTTCCTAGTGTCAGTGATTCTCGTATTGGCATTGGGGCTTCCTTTGCACGGTCTGTTTCACGGCAAGCCACGATTGTTGAAACACTGGATGAATACTACTTTCGTTGTAAGTGAAGCTAACTCTTTTAGTAGGTTCCGACTCCAATCCAACTAGGAATTTGTGAGTCTGAGAGTGAGAGAGACCGAGAATTTGAGAGACTGAAAATTCCCAAGATAAGCACCAGTTCCAGAATCGCCCACGTTCTAAATCGCCATCATGGTGGAACAGAGCAGATGGCGACTTCATACTTTGAATATACACTATACAGAGAAAGTAATGTTACTATAAAGTATAATAACAGTGTGCAGTAGTCTCCTTGAAAAAACAAACAAACAACAACAAAACAAATTTGGTCGACCTGTCATCTGATTGCATGTTGTGAATTTGCAAGATCACTAAGAAGCAAGCTGTACTACTACTACTACTTAGTTTACTTACCCCATCATATCTTCAATTTTCACAAACTGATGAACAGTACAGTAATACTAATACTGTAATAGTAGTAATTTAGGATACATAATTAATGTAAAACTTGCAATATTTTTAACTGACTGCAATTTGCATTAGTGCAAAGTCTATAACTTTGTACAGCAAGCTGATAGTCTTTTTGTTGTTGTTGTTGTCTTAGTTCTCGTGACTCTGAATCAGCCAGTGTGTGTGTGTGTGTGTGTGTGTGTGTGTGTGTGTGTGTGTGTGAAACTCAGATTTTTGGCTATTTTGATGCTGGTTTTGCAGTACTTCGCCGTAGATCAATCAGCTTTACATTATAGTACTGTAGTAGTACTTTTTAGTGGTAAAATTACTAAGATAGTAAGATTCTAAGAAGGAACAGTACTTTTGTAAAGTGTGATATGATAGACAGTAGTTACTGGTACTACTAGTACTACCACTGTACTAGGCAACAGTATATATATATATATGTTCAACTTCATGGAGTTGATAATCACATCTTGATGAGTAAGTTGTTTATACTCTGTTTTCACTTTGTGTGTGTGTGTGTGTGTGTGTGTGTGTGTCTTTTCAGTCAAGCGACAAATTCTGCAATACCAGAGCTGCACTCAAGGCCTGTTTCCAGCTATCGGATCCAGTAAAAATCCCAGTCGAGAGGGCTATGTGCGTGACAGCATTTACTGTGCTATGGCATCATGGTCCTTGTCTCAAGCCTACAGGTACAGTCTGTAGTTTGGGGGGTGAAAATCTACAGAAATTAAGGTCCCCTCAACTCAGAACCAAGAGCTATCAAAGGTTCTCTCATTAATTAGTTTGACACCTGGACATGGTCAGAATATAGCCCAGCATGCTTCACCTACTGACAGTCAGTGTGTCCTTTTCTAATTAATTCCTTCCATTTCCATTCAATGTTATGTTGTCCAAAGCTTTTCTGTGGATAATTTTTCCTTGCATGAGTGATGAGGCAAGGAATATAAAGTACAGGTTCCCATTTGGACCTATGGTAATGGTATTAACTATTATAATGGTGATATTCCTACAATCAGGCCATCATTCTCAATGTTTACTTGTAGGCATTCAGATTCTTTACTCACCAAGTTTTACAACAAGGAAAGTGTCTTGAAAGGCGGTAAGCATACACACATATTTAAGCAAACAAGACTGACATACATCAGCTAGCATAGTTAGAGGTATACACCCATCTGCACGAACAAAACAACACACACCTGCGTGCATGCACACACACACACACACACACACACACACACACACACACACACACACACACACACACACACACACACACTTATAAATAATGTTCCAATGTAAAATACAGTCCCATGTCTAAGACAGAGTGAAGTAAAAGTTCAACACATGTACACACATGCACATGCACATGTGACTGATACAGTGATGGTGATACAGGTACCCATGTTCATGTTGGAAGCCAGTAGAAATGGAATGTAAACAGGCTTCAAAATGCTCTCTACAACAGACTGGATGTTCATAGCTGGGTCAGGAAGAGACTTTAAAACAAATTATGTATTTTTATACTGTATACATGTATACATAATTACATACATGAACTAGTAGAATTCATTTTGTTCTTGTCTCCCATATAGTGCCAACAATGAGCCACAGAACAATGGCTGATGGATCAATTGGCTGGTTGTGGCTCACCTTATTGCAACACCTCAGTCACAGGCTCTTGGGAGAACTTTATCAGTTTATGTCCCTGGAGAAAAAAGATAGCATCATGCTGCAAAAATGTCCCAGCTAGCGATTAGGCCAGTTGTTACTCTTTGAGAGTCTTTTGTAGTACACATGTATCCATTCCTGCTCATTAAGTGACTTTCGTGTCACTTGCAAAACACAAGTTTCTAAGTTCAACTGTGCAAGTGAGATTGGTAGGATTCTAAGGAATGCGTAGTCCATCTATTTATAAAATATAATTATAAGGCTTTAGGCCAGGGACACCATGTATGAGTGATTCATGTTCTCACTGAAATCAAGACATACCATCAACCATGTATACAATGTGCATTGCTAGTTGTCAGGTTTCAGGGGGCACCATGTATGAGTGATTCATGTTCTTGCTGAGATCAAGATGTACTATGTATGTATGCTGTGTGCATTGTTTGTTGTCAGAAGGTTTCAGGGAGCACCAAGTTGCATACATGTATGAGTGATTCATGTTCTTGCTGAGATCAAGATGTACATCAATACTAATTACTATGTGCATTGTTTGTTGTCAGAAGGTTTCAGGGAGCACCAAGTTGCATACATGTATGAGTGATTCATGTTCTTGCTGAGATCAAGATGTACATCAGTACTAATCACTACGTGCATTGTTTGTTGTCAGACGCATTGATGATGACCGTGGACGTACATACGAACTGGGAGAAGCGTGTGTGAAGTGCATGCGTGGCATTCTCGGGTGCTGGCTTCAGCAGGCCGACAGGGTATGGAATCATTTTGTAAACAAAGGTGTCTTCAACTAGTCAACATGTACAGCTTTGAACTGTGTTCAGCTTTAAGACATCCACTGATACAGACAGGCTTTTGCAGGAGATCACTTGGTGTCAGTTGCTGAGTTGTTCCTTTTAGTGCTAATGATATGCCATTGCGGCAGGAAGCTTGGCCGGTGTGTGTTTTGAAAAGTTTTAATGTCTGCTGTGTGGTCAGTGTGTTTCATTGTTGTTGCATTTTTCAAGTTAAGAGCAGTTGTTACACAAGTTTACAATCAACGGTATGAAAACATAACATTAACAACCACAGAGAAGGCCAGAGAACACATTTAACTAAATATATCATATTACACATTTTATATGTTATTAGTCATGGTGAATTGTGAAAATACATTGACCATGTAACAGAGATTATATTTTATTTTTTAATCATTTTCATGTCTGCCGTCTTTATGGTCAGCACATATATTTAAAATTCTGTTACTGTTAGATCATTTGTGTGGTTTGATATTTCTTGTGTTGTCATCATACAAAAATATTTGTTCACAAATGACATTAAAATGTGCACAGGAATTTGTGTTGGTGATAGTTCATTCATACATTGCACTAAGAAAGAGTACACAACAAATAGAAGCCATGTAAAATATAGATAATTATTAAATATTCTTTTTAACTCTCTCTCTCTCTCTCTCTCTCTCTCTCTCTCTCTCTCTCTCTCTCTCTCTCTCTCTGTGTCTCTGTATACACCAATCTCATTCATGCAATGCAGGTTACATTACTGCACCCCACCCCCTCCCTACACACACACACACACACATGCACACATGCAGGTGCATGCACACATCCACACATGCTGACATATAAGCAGATATTTGAAGTTTCACACAGACAGGTGCCTGCATCCCTCACATTCAGTTTATAAACCATACACTGTGAGACATCCCTCACATTCAGTTTATAAACTATACACTGTAAGGCATCCCGCACATTCAGTTTATAAACCATACACTGTGAGACATCCCTCACATTCAGTTTATAAACCATACACTGTAAGACATCCCTCACATTCAGTTTATAAACTATACACTGTAAGGCATCCTGCACATTCAGTTTATAAACCATACACTGTGAGACATCCCTCACATTCAGTTTATAAACCATACACAGCAAGACAAACCGTCACAGTCATCAGTCACAGAAAAACATGATTATGTAATGCACGCATTATGAGAGGTCACAGAAGGCCAGCTTCAACTAATACTGAGGGCAAGTGATTCAGAGAGCTTACACAATGTGCACTGTTTGATCAGTATATGTTTTAATGTCCACTGTGGTCAGTGTATGTGTTCAGGTTAAAGTTCAGATTTCTACACAGTGCTTATTGTTTATGGTCAACACATTTCTAGCAGTTTTTGTTAGTGCTGCTTTTTGTTTGTTTGTTGGGGGTGGGAGTAGGGTGTGTGCTTGTTTTCTATTTGTGACATGTTCTAAACTTTCATGATGTCTGCTGTGTAGTCAGCTTTCCGGCTGAATGGTTAACACCTGCACACTGTCCTGTGTCTTCAGGTTGAGGAGTTTAAGAAAACCCAGAGTCCCAAGTGTGCCCTGCACTCTGTCTTTGACATGGTTGACGGGACGGCCATTCTGAAAGATGGAGAGTATGACCATCTCCAGGCAAGTCCTATAGTTCATTTTGGATGAGCATTAGTGTAAATATATATTATTTATATACTGTAAATGGAGATACCAGTGAACTACATTGTAAAATTGAGTGGATTACTCATTTAAAACTTTGTGTAGAAATCAAAGCTGATTCACAGGTGTGTGTGCGTCAGTGTTTTTTTCTGTCAGTGTGTGTGAGTGGGTGAGTGTATCAGTGTATTTGTATATCAGTGTGTGTGTGTGAGGGGTGGAGGGGGGGGTAAAAAGTGGCACGGAAGGTGGTGGGGGAAGGGTATGGGGGGTCTTGCAAGAGCACCCTCATACATAAGTAGCCGAATCCTGTTTTTCGTTACTTTATGACCAGAGGCAAAAAGCAAAGTTGTTGCTGGTCAGTGCTGCCACCATGCTGTGCTTGCAGGCAAGCTTTGTCCGGGCCTTCACTGTGTGAAAAGAAAAACGTGAAACAAGGATGACTGCTAGCATTCTACAACAAGCTCCAAACACATAAACGGTTCAAACGAATACTAATTTGATATTACAGTCCACAATGTGAGAATTGTCAGGGTGAGTCACTTTTCCCAGTGACAAAACAGCAGGTAAATGGTAAAAAATGAAATTGTATTTATCCGGCTTCTGTTGTATGTATATGTTCCGAGTATGTCTGGAAGAATGTTGGCAACATTTTGTACTGTATATTAAATTGGCATTCCTTTTAACTTTTTATGTGTTTGGGTCTTCATTGTGTGTGTGAATGTAGGTGTGTTTTCTTTCTTTCTTTTGTCTTCATTTCTTTTCCTTCTACAGTCATTTATCTTTTTTTTTCTTTTTTGCTTTCTTCTTTTTGCTTGGCTGAGGCAGCCAACTTCAGCATTTTACAGACTATGCTTAATTCTAGGAGGCTGCATAGAGGGAAATAGTTAAACATCAACAGATTACATAGGTATTAATGCTGCCATTCAGTTTCATTTATACTGCTTTGTCTATTGAATATTTGCTTCACCAAAAGTGCTGCAGATGAGTGAATAATGTGAAAAGAATGGCTGGCAAGTTTTCAAACAGCACCAATAATGATAATTAATTTGTATGCATGACTATATATAATATATATAAAAATAAATGCATGTTTTGAGGCAGATGCTTTGCAACAAAGGAGCTATGTGGTGTGAGCGCTGATGTCCAACATGTATCGTTGCAGATTGACATTGTGGCTCTCTACCTGCTGACGCTGTCCCAGATGATCAGCAGCGGACTAGAGGTGGGAAAGATCATTCATGGGGAGGGGTGGGGAGAGAAGATGGGGGGGGGGGGGGGGGGGGTCTTGCTCAGTGGATTGTTCAACTGATGTTGTCCCAGATGATCACCAGTTGAGTAGAGGTAGGAAATATTGGGGGGTGGGGAGGATGTTGGGGGTGGGGAGGGGTCTTGGTGGATTGTTGTTGTTAATCAGCTGATGTGGTCCCACATGATCACCAGTGGACTAGAAGTTGGAAAGATGATTGGGGGTGGGGTGGGGTGAGGAGGACGTTTGGGGGAGGGGGGGTCTTGGTGGATTGTTGTTGTTAATCAGCTGATGTGGTCCCACATGATCACCAGTGGACTAGAAGTGGGAAATATGATTCAGGGGGAAGAGGTGGGAAGAGAGGATGTGCTTGGTGGATCGTTGTATTGTGGCACTGCATTTGGAGGCGGGAGAAGGGTGTTCAGATGGAGAAGGGGGGGGGGGGGAGGATTCTGACTGACATTGTCATGGCACTCTATTTGCTGATACTGTTCCACATGGTCAGTGGTCGATAGGATGTCTGATGTCTTGGTCATGTAGGTAAGTAGTATTCTCTGGCAACCTGCCATCCATCCTAGAATCAGGGAGAGCAGGCTGTGTCCCAGCCTTTTCACTAAGACAGAATACTGAGGGCTGTCCCAGCCTTTCCACTAAGACACAATACTGAGGGCTGTCCCAGCCTTTCCAGTAGACAGAATACTGAGGGCTGTCCCAGCCTTTCCACTAAGACACAATACTGAGGGCTGTCCCAGCCTTTCCAGTAGACAGAATACTGAGGGCTGTCCTAGCCTTTCCACTAAGACACAATACTGAGGGCTGTCCCAGCCTTTCCACTAAGACAAATACTGAGGGCTGTCCCAGCCTTTCCAGTAGACAGAATACTGAGGGCTGTCCAAGCCTTTCCACTAAGACACAATACTGACGGCTGTCCCAGCCTTTCCAGTGGACAGAATACTGAGGGCTGTCCAAGCCTTTCCAATAAGACACAATACTGACCTGTCCCAGTCTTTCCAGTAAGACAGAATACTCAGGACTGTCCCATCCTTTCCAGTAAGACAGAATACTCAGGACTGTCCCAACCTTTCCAGTAAGACAGAATACTGAGACCTGTCCCAACCTTTCCAGTAACACAGAATACTTAGGACTGTCCCAACCTTTCCAGTAAGACACAATACTCAGGACTGTCCCAACCTTTCCAGTAAGACACAATACTGAGACCTGTCCCAACCTTTCCAGCAAGACAAAATACTCAGGACTGTCCCAACCTTTCCAGTAAGACAGAATGCTGAGATTTCCCAGGCTGCAGGTTTCATCATTCTGTGCTCTTCCCTCTGGTCCTGAAACAGATTGTTTACACCACGGACGAGGTCAACTTCATTCAGAACCTGGTGTTCTACGTGGAGCGCGCCTACCGGACTCCAGACTACGGCATGTGGGAGCGTGGCAGCAAGTACAACAATGGCAGCACTGAGCTGCATGCCAGGTAAGAAGACATTTCATTGCAGGTGCCTACAGCCATAGCGGAAAAGTTGACAACATTTTATTGTTGTAACAGATCCCATGATGTGAGAGAGATACTTGCTGTAGAAAAAAGTTCACATTTGAAGTGTTTTCTCTTTCTGGTTGTTGTTTTTTTATGTGAGAGAGAATGTCTGCTATGAAAAGTATAGTCTGGAAGCAGGACAGCGTGCAAGAATCATCAGGCCCACTTCTGGCCAGCGCTTCCAAGCCGATCCAGATCTGATGCAAATCGGATCAGTCATGTTTTACTGGGGCGTTACTGGAATCGTCCATTTTTTGCCATTGGCAGAGTTCACGTTCTTCCCCTTCACCAAAATAACCCAGCAGTTGCCGCCATGTCTACCAGTGTTCTAAAGTGTTAACCTTTGTAAAGAAATACCTGTCTCATTGTGGACAGTTCCATTGGGATGGCCAAGGCCGCTCTGGAGGCTGTGAATGGCTGCAACCTCTTTGGGGAGCAAGGTGCCGCCTGGTCTGTGTGCTTTGTCGACATTGACGCTCACAATCGCAACAGAACCATCTTTGAGTCCATCCTGCCCAGAGAGTCCAGTTCTAAAGTGAGTTTGCTTTGCCTACTCTGGCCACTTTTCTGTCCACTTCTCTGTCTCTTTCTCTGTCTACTGCTCTGTCCACTTCTCTGTCCACTTCTCTATCCACTTCTCTGTCCACTGCTCTGTCCCACTTCTACTTCTCTAGCCACCTGTCTAGCCACTTCTCTGTCCACCTCTCTAGCCACTTATCTACCCAGTTGATGTTATGTCAAGTTCATCATGACTCTTTTTCATCATGGTGAAGTAGGCTGTACCATCAAAGTTGCTGCCACTGACCTATGTTATATTTGCTTGGTCGTGTAAGCTGCCCATCATTATCACTGTTGCCTTAGGCATAGGGATGTCTGCATGCAGTACACTGGCAAGCTGAAAGTGCTGGCATCAAAACAACGACAATAAAACAGCACCCCTCAAAAGCAGCATAATGTTTTTAGTGTAGTTGTTACCAGAACACAGAGGCCTCCATGATGCCAACGCTTCGAAACAGAAACAATGAAACAGTCCCCAAAAATGTGTAATGCTTTTAATATAACTGATACCGTAACACAGATGTCTCCATGCTGCCAATGCTTCAAAACAAAAACAAAATGCTGAGTAAAAACAGCCCCCCAAAAAGGCATAATGTTTTAAGCATAACTGTTATCAGAACACCGACGCCTCCATGCTGCCAACACTGTGCTGGCCGGCCTTTGCCATCCACGAGAACCCCATCAAATACCGCGCCGTGGACAAGGTCATCCGGCGCCTGAAGGGCAAGTATGGCATCAAGCGCTTCCTACGAGATGGCTACAAGACCCCTGCAGAGGACCAGACACGGAAATACTACTATCCTGCAGAAGTCAAGGTAACTTGTGCTTGACAGTCCTCTGTAGGACCCAGCTGCTTTTTTCGTAGCTTTTTTATTTTATTTTTTAGAGCAGCCTCCACCACGGAAGGGAGGCTGGGGGTGTCTGATGTCGCCCTCCTGTCTGGAATCTTGGAGCTGTCGTTTAACACCCCTTTCCTATCTCCCTTATTCTGACTCATTCTTTTTCTCTGTGGTCATTTTTTATTGTTTCTGTTTGTTCCTTTTTTCTTTAGCATGTCCTGGCTTTATATGCTTTTTCAACCAGGGCAGTACTGAGGGGACTAACTCTTCAAAAGTTCATGTTCGTTTTTATTATTAATTTTTTTACATACTAATATGTGTTTTGTTTTAGATTTGTGGATTGATAGATTTTGTAGATTTGACTTCAGAAAGATTTACAAGAGAAGAGTTTTTAAGAGGTTCGAATCCCTGCAGGAGCGGCAGGAGAATTTTCTTCTCCAGGGTCGACTATCTGTGCTGACTCTTATTTCGGTATCCGTTCCACCCCTGTGTTACCGCAGTAGCACGTAAAAGATCCCAGTCATTCTGCCAAAAGTGCAGGTGGCAGGTAACAGCTAAACACGCACACACCTTACGTATGTGGCTGTGCATGAAGTGACATGGTGCATGGTTGTATGGTGTACTCAGAACTTGCGCCGAAACGGCTGCAGTTTCATGTGGCACCAGCCATGCCAGCGCTGGAAGTACACCACTTAGGTGGATGTTCAAAAACGCGCTATAAAAAGCTAGTCACTCATGTAGCACCACATGTGAGCGCAGTGAGTCTGCTCAAGAGAGCGGAGAATAGCGCTATATAAGCAATCATCAATCAAAGAGTTTTTAATGGGGGCGGGGATAGCTCAGTGGTTAGAGCACCGGACTCGTGATTGAAAGGTCGCGGGTTCGAATCCCTGCTGGAATGGCGGGAGAATTTTCTTCTCCAGGGTCGACTTTCTGTGCTGACTCTTATTTCGGTATCCGTTCCACCCCCGTGTTACCACAGTAGCACGTAAAAAATCCCGGTCATTCTGCCAAAAAGTGCAGGTGGCAGGTTACAGCTAAACACTCATACACCTTATGTATGTGGATTTTATTGAACCGTGCTTCGGCATTGGTCACAACTTGTCCCTAATATGTCAAATGACATCTGAGGACATTAAGCATCAACTCATCATCATCATCAAGAGTTTTTAAAGGTGCATTTGCTTATGACACAGTTTGGTCACCTTGTGTGGCTGGCAGGTTATTAAAGTCCGGTTATAAATGTCCTTGTTTACTTAAATGGCCCATGTGTACAGGAGCTGGGAAGAGTTAACCTATTATGACCCCATCCCATGTTTAGGACGCATCCCTTTTGTTAACTAGTCTCTTTCATCTGAGCACAGATTTTGCATTTTGCTGGCACGAGCCTGTCAGGAGGGACTTCCTTTATTACGAAGAGGAGCCCATTTATTAACTTTCCCTGTTAGTGTATGGAAAAGGATACCCATTTTCAAGAAGTCTTTCTGCATCAAGGTACTTCATAGTCTCCACACAAAAAAGAGTTAAAGAGTTATTTCCCTGTTTTTCCGGGTAGTTTTCTAAGCATTTGATCTTTGTTATTTTCATCTCTAGTTGGACTGTGTTGTGTATGTGTCCAGAACTGTGGGACAGGTTTTTTTGCTTGTGATTTAATGACTTTGTTTTGAGTTGGTTTAAAAGAACTTTGAATGTGTGATTAGTCCTGAGGTAATCCTGTATGGTTAATGGGGTTAAAATTCAAGAACTAGCTAACTTTCAGTTGGGACACAGGCATGGATAACCAGACAGTAAAAGCTGCAGAAATGAAAAACAGGGACATTAAAAAAATTGATAGTTAAATTGCCAGCTGTAACACTAACAGTATGCGCATTTTCTTCTTCTTCTTCTGCATGCTGTTCTGACTATGCTTTTTGTTTCTTTTCAGAACTTTGATGGCATTGAGTGTGAATGGCCAATGTTCCTCATCTACTTGATTATTGACTGTGAGTCAATTGCCCCTTGTGGGATGAGTAAAATAGTGAACTAGATTCCTGTCCTCGTATCAGGCCTTTTCTATGCAAAATAGTGAACTAGATTCCTGTCCTCGTATCAGGCCTTTTCTATGCAGTACATACAGAATTTGTACAGGCTGCTCATGATGTTCATGGACTTTATGAGACAGATTGAAAAAGAAACTGAGTGTGGACCTGTTGATGTTTCAAACTGAACGGTGCATTGTACAAGAATGCATTATGATGTTGGTGCCTTTAGGTTATCTCTACTGGTTATTAACGTGTCACTGGACTCTTGAGTGACAGCCGCAATTAGCAAATCAGCATGTGCAGATGAGATACACCCCTCTTTTGACCCCCCGTTTCCTCCAACAGCTCACAATCATTTCTTTTCATAGAACTCATGCTCACCAGAGGGACCAGGTTTGTCGTACATGACTAAAAACTGATCTGAAAACAAAATTTGAATACAGTAAAACCACTTTTTAAAACTACCCCATTGAAAGACCATCCCTCTCTCAACATAATTAGGGGGGAAAAGGGAGAAAAAACACTTTTCCAGAGAAAATATTTTTTTGTAAATAAACCAGTAAGCAAAGACCAGCTTCCTTGACCTTAAAGGGAGGCTAGTCTTTGGTCAGAGGATTATCTACATGAAAACACAAAGGGATGTTTTTTAATAGTCTTGAAAGATGGGTGGTCTCATTAGGTGGTCATTCCTCAGGGTGGTCTTTTATCAGGGTGGTCTCTCATTAAGGTGGTCTTTTATCAGGGTGGTCTCTCATTAAGGTGGTCTTTTATCAGGGTGGTCTTTTATCAGGGTGGTCTCTCATTAGGGTGGGCTTTATCGGGGTGGTCTCTCATCAGCTGACCATTAACCAGGATGGTGTCTCATCAGGGTGGTCCTTTGTCAAGGTGACCTTTCACCAGGGTGGTCTTTCATCAGGGTGACCTTTCACCAGGATGGTCTCTCATCAGGGTGACCTTTCACCAGGATGGTCTCTCATCAGGGTGACCTTTCGCCAGGATGAGTTTTTGTCAGGGTGACCTTTCACCAGGATGATCTCTCATCAAGGTGGCCTTTCATCGCGGTGATCTATTTTGGTGGCCTTTTATCAGCATGGCCTTTCATCAAGGTGGTCTTCGGAAACACCACATCTTCAACCTTCATAGATGAAGGCAAGAGGTACATCACAAAACCCTTGATACATGAGGTTTGTCTTGTTCCGTCACGCAGGCCACTTCCGCGGCGACAAGGAGGGGAAGGCAGAGTACATGGCTGAGCTGGAACCACTCTTGTACTCCTCTGAGGATGGTGAGTTAGCAAGGCATTTTTCTCCCAGCTATGTTAGTTAGTTACTAATTGGATATTTACATACTGTCAACTGCACAGGGTCACCTCGGGACGAAACTACTGAGGCATTCAGCTGACTTACTGTAGCATGATTTGAGTAGTTGCTATGCTGCTTCAAGGATGTTGAGATGGAGGATGGTGAGTCAGTGAGGTTGGTGAGTCAGTGAGGCTGTCCTTGCCCAACATAGACGGCCACCATAGTTGTCACCTCAGGTACTCATGTATTCAGCTGACTTATTGTAGCATGATTTGAGCAGCTTCTGTAATGATTCAAGGATGTTGATTTGGAGGATAGTGAGGCTGTGAGGACAGCCACCATAGTTCCCTGATGATAGTGAGTCAGTCTGTGAAGCTCCCTGTCTCCTGGCTTTGGAGCCAAATTGCAGTTGTCTTTGGCTTAGGAGCATGGGATACTGTGCGATGAATTTAGTTCTTTAGAGAGAGAGAGCGGTGGGTGTGTATGTGTGTGTGTGTGTGAGGATAAACGGCTACAGATGTAAATCTCCCTTAAATTGTAACCCTTGAATGAGCCTCCAACCTTCAGTGAAGAATCAAACAACAGCCAGGTTTTGTGGATGTAGTTAACTCCAGCATCTTGGGGAGTGGGGGCATCATGTGTCTATTTGACTTTGCAGGCCAGCTGGTGCCAAAGTATTACTACGTGGCCAAAGAGCACATGGAACTGGAGAGGTGCAATCCGGGCAGTCAGCCGAAGATTGCGTCACCAGAGGGCACCACTGACGGAGTGTTCCTGTGGGGCCAGTCGCTCTACATCATTGCCCAGCTCCTCAGTGAGTTCATGTGCATCTGTGCTGGATTTTTGTTGTTTTTAAAGTTTTTGCTGGCTTCGTAGACCCACTGGGAAATTTCTCATGGGAATTGAGGTCCCTTTTTTCCTTTCTGTGGAAAAGCGGTCTGCTGCAGATTGGCACTACCCAGCCTGCTTGTCGATTTATCATGGCCAGATGGTTAGCTGTTGATGTTGGGGTCCTCTGTAACAGATGATGAACTGCTGCTGGTCAATGAACTGGATGTGATACGTCGCTATCTGCCATCGTTGGAGCGCCCAAAGTTCAGCACACGCTACTCAAAGTTTCAGGTGAGACATGGGGTCCCATCCCAACCCCCCAACCCTGACCAACAGGCACTGCCGCATACTGACACTGGGTAACACAGTGACGGGTACTTGTACACATTCTCCTGAGCTGCCATACACTGACAAGTACTGCCACTCATGACACAGTGCCACACACTTTCAGGTGCAGCCACACACTGACAGATACTGCCACCTACTGACATACTGCCACACACCTTAAGGTGCTGCCACATATTGACAGGTACTGCCACCCACTGACGTGCTGCCACCCACTGACACATTGACACACACCTTTAGGGCCTGCCACACACTAACTGTAACATTTAAACGTTTGCAGGAAATGTTATAAGCAAGTACTACATTTGTGTCTCACAACTCCAAGGCTTTGTGAGGAGTAACTGTACTCGTTGTTCCACCTTTTCACAGGGGACAGCGCCAGACCTGGTGATCCAAGTGGTGCTGATCGCAGAATCCGTGCGGCTGCAGCAGCTGCTGGCCACCTATGGCATTCAGACGCAGACTCCGCATCAGGTGGAGCCCATCCAGATCTGGTCGCCCAAGGAGCTGACCAAAGCCTACTGCCACCTGGGTGTCAACAGCAAGTTGCGGCTGACCGGCCGACCGCCTCGCCCCTTCGGTGTGCTCAGCACATCCAAGGTGAGGGGCAGAGAAAGTGGTGATGAGGATTCTGGGAGTGATGATAGTGTTGTTTATGGTGCCAGGGAGATTGGTGCATTGTTCACATTCACACACATGCATGCACACATACACTCGAGCACACTCTCTCTCTCACACACACACATACACACATACATGGACACACTCTCACACACAGTCTCTCTCTCACACACACGCATGGACACATACTCTCTCAGTCTCTCTGCCTCTCCCTCTCTCTCTCTCTCTCTCTCTCTCCCTCTCTCTCTCTCTCTATCACACACACACACACACACACACAATCTTGAGCTGACAAGTGTTCTCATTTTTTAAAGCCTGGAGTAGGTCACAGTGTCTGGCACGCTTTGCTTACTGCTAGCTGTTCCTGCCATGTACTGATTCCTATCTTTCCAGGCCATTCACTTTTGTTTTTTACAAACCTGTTCCTTACTTTTTAACTGTGTTAGTTTTGGCTAATGCAGTTTGCTGTGTTGGCCCACGGAATAAAATAAGTCACCCTTTGCGTCGTGGGAACCAGTTGTCACAGATTCCATGTTGATTGCCCATGGAATTAGCTCTAAATGCAAGATTGTGTATTGTAACAGTAAATGAAATTGTGTACTGTAACAGTAAATGAGATTGTGTTCTGTAACAGTAAATGAGATTGTGTACTGTAACTAAATGAGATTGTGTTCTGTAACAGTAAACGAGATTGTGTCTTGTAACAGTAAATGAGATTGTGTTCTGTAACAGTAAATGAGATTGTGTTCTGTAACGGTAAATCAGATTGTGTACTGTAACAGTAAATGAGATTGTGTTCTGTAACAGTAAATGAGATTGTGTACTGTAACAGTAAATGAAATTGTGTTCTGTAACAGTAAATGAGATTGTGTATTGGAACAGTAAATCAGATTGTGTACTGTAAGAGTAAATCGGATTGTGTATCGTAACAGTAAATGAGATATGTATTGTAACAGTAAATCAGACATATATTTGTGATTTTAAAGAGTTTTTTCACCTCTGCTGAATCACACAATGCATGTATATGGTGTAAATATTCAGATGTGTTTGTCATCAACCTTTTTGGACTGTTTCATTTGCTGTTGACACTGTTGTGTCTGTCCATGTGATCCAGCTTTTGACCTTTGATTTGGTGATGTGCATTGATCTGGTATAAAATAATCTTTTGATGTGTGATTCTTCCTGGCATGACCCCATGCCACTGACAGGAAGCTAGAGTACAGGATCTAACGGACTAACCAACATGACTTGTGGGCAGATCTACCGTGCGTGTGGCCACACCATCATGTGCTACCCCCTGCTGTTTGAGCTGAGTGACTTCTACCTGGCCCAGGACATTGCCCTGGTCATGGACGATTGCAGGGTGGGCAGTGTTTGGTGTCGTTTTTACTGGGTGGGGTGGGATAGGGGGGCTTTACTACATAGTAACAGCCACAGGTTGTATTAACCCACTTGGCCCCAGACCGCCCGTGACCGCCCACTCTTTTTTCCTTACCGCGAAACCCCAGACTGCCCGGTAGCAGCCAGCGCTCCATACTAGCATCTCGGTTTATGCAAATAGGAACGGGATTCTCGTGAGACTTGTAGCCTCATTTCCGCTATTGTTTACTACTTCCAGTGATGTCGTTTGTTCAGTTTGGCGAAGTTTGAGAGACACTGTGAAATTTTCAAAGTTGTGAGGTGGACGCGCGATAGATGGCTGAAAATAAACAAAAGCCCTACTTTTAGCAATGGAGTCGGAGCTTCATCCTTTGATGTTTGAACTGCAGATTTGGCTCAGCCGCTTAGCGTGGGCACCCTAACAAACTCACGGAGCTTCATCTTTGGAAATTCAAACTGGAAATTTTGCAAAGTCGGTTACCCTGTAGGCCCCCAAAATCCTGACATTCAGATGCAGACATTTCTGACTTGGGATTATTTTTTTTTTATGCTTTTATTTTTTAGTGAAAAAAATCAAAACCTGTTGGATATACAAGAACATTGTATATGCAAACTGGGGAAAAGACAAAGTGAGCTGAAACTTTTGTTTGGTGTTTAATATTGATTTTTAAAGTTGTATCCCGGGATCATTTGACACAGTTACTTCCCTTCACAAGGGATTTCATAGCGAAAGGGCAGGGGCTGGTCTGGGGCCAAGTGGGTTAACCTGCAGAAATGTTACAGTGTTCATTATGTGTTTATGTCATGTTCATTGTTTTTTTCCCCCTGTTGTGTGTGGGTGTGTGTGTGTGTGTGTGTGTGTGTGCATGCGTGTATAAATAGATTTGGGTGTGTGTATGCATGTGTTTGTATGTGTATGCATTTGTGTTTGGTGTTTGTGTGTGTGTTAGGGTGGGTGGGTGCATGGGTGTGTTTGAGTGTAAATTCTGTTATGTTTTGCTACTTTTAGCAATGTATATCGATATGCATTAAAAAAGAAAAGAGTTTTGAATATATGTATATATATTGATGTATGTATAGTGTGTTTACCATTTTAAATTGTTTTACGCTAGTAAGTAACTTGGTGTTTTACACCCAGTCAACCATCTCATAGTTCAGGAGCTGTGTGAGAGTCGAGGTGGACGTCCTGGGCTGTCTGTCCTAACGAGCCTTCTGGTTTCCGTGGACGTAAAGATTTATTGAACCGTGCTTCGGCATTGGTCACAACTTGTCCCTAATATGTCAACTGACATCTGAGGACATTAAGCAACACTTCACCACCAGTCAACCAGTGTGGTTATATCAGGATGCTTGTTTTATGCTAATTTAATTAATTTGTACTATACAACTCAAACTCAAAAACTTTAATACTCAAGGATAGTAGCATTAGGTCCATTTGGACCTATCTAACAGCCAGTCCTTGCAAACACAAATAAACACGACAATACCACAAACAAATATTCTAATCATGATTAAGCAATTGATTAATGGTTCTGACAAATATGAAGAAACATCAGAATTAAATTTCTTTCATGGGCATCCATGTATACAACACTCAAACTTTTAGGCACGCGAGTGATTCAGACAAATCCGTCCAAACTTGATGAAAGGTTAATCTCAGACATATGTTTGTGCAGATTATGTTTGAAACAAGGACAAAAAGAACACTTTAATGAGGTATCTTGAAAATTTTATTTTGATGATGAAGTGCTTTGAACAGGGCTGAGAGCTGACAAAACTGCCACTGACGTGCGTTACAAAGTTGTTATAATTATTGAGGTGTGGCATTGCTGTTGCAGAACGACTTGGCTTTCCTGTCCAAGTGCTGGAAGTTGCATGGTCGCCCAACCTGGTGCATGGTCATTCGGGAAAATGCCATCAGGTCAGCTCACATTTGTAACTGCCCATGTGTGCTGTGTAAGCTCTGTAATGTTAATAATAAAGAAATATAAAAGTGTGAACCTCTAACGTAGAAATAGGGCAGGTCAGCTCACATTTGTAACAGCCCATGTGTGCTGTGTAAGCTCTGTAATGTTAATAATAAAGAAATATAAAAGTGTGAACCTCTAACGTAGAAACAGGGCTCAGTGTGCTGTACAAAAATTCAAATCTGAACTATGTACACATTGAGAAAACTCAAGCTGAAAACAATGATGTTAGCATGCATCTATACTGTCCTCTGCCTCCGGAGGTGCCGGAATATCAACTGACCAGCTCATGCGTGCTATGTAAACTCGTATTGGAAGTTGCATAGGACATATAGACAGTGATGTCAGCATGTGTGTAAACACCATTATCTAGAGGCATGAAAGCATCATCCGGCCACGGCATGTTGACATCATTGTATCCATGAAAGCATCATCCGGCCACGGCATGTTGACATCATTGTATTCATGAAAGCATCATCTGGCCACGGCATGTTGACATCATTGTATCCATGAAAGCATCATCCGGCCACGGCATGTTGACATCATTGTGTCCATCGGAGAACAGGGACAGACATTCATCAACTTGTATGACCTGTTGAGACTGATGTGTCCATCAGAACAGGGACAGACATTCATCAACTTGTATGACCTGTTGAGACTGATGTGTCCATCAGAACAGGGACAGACATTCATCAACTTGTATGACCTGTTGAGACTGATGTGTCCATCAGAGAACAGGGACAGACATTCATCAACTTGTATGACCTGTTGAGACTGATGTGTTCACCGAAGGACAGGGACAGACATTCATCAACTTGTATGACCTGTTGAGACTGATGTGTCCATCAAAGGAGGACAGACATTCATTAACCTGCATGACACGTTGACACTGTTGCGTCTATCAAATGATTGACACGTCCATCAAGGACAGGGACAGACATTCATTAACCTGCATGACATGTTGACACTGGTGTCTGTCAAATGATTGCTGTGTCTGTCAAGGACAGGGACAGATGGTCACCAACCTGCATGACACGTTGACACCACTAACTGTGTACAAGGCACATATACAGAGGGCAGAACTCCAGGACAGGTTGACTTAGTATAAAACATGTAAACAGATAATTCTGGTGACTTGCCAGACAGGTTGACTTGTGTGAAACATATAAACAGAGAATTCTGGTGACTTTCCAGACAGGTTGACTTAGTGTAAAACATGTAAGCAGAGATTTCTGGTGACTAGCCAGACAGGTTGACCAAGTGTAAAACATGTAATTCTGGTGACTTGCCAGTCAGGTTGACTTACTGTAAAACATGTAAACAGAGAAATCTGGTGACATGCCAGACAGGTTGACTTAGTCTAAAACATGTAATCTGGTGGCTTGCTGGACAGGTTGACTGAGTTGTGTATAAAAAAAAAAGGCTGCTAATGGACCAACGGATGACCTACTACATTGTACATGCAACATGCATTCAAGGCACCTAGCTTTATGTGACTGTCCAGGTGTTTTTGACTGAAATGACTGTATGCAAGACATGCTCACAGGGGGCAGAACTTCACAGACTTCCTGGATCTGCTGGCTCAGGTCAAGAAGGGCAGTGTGGACGGGATTCCAGTCAGGCTTGGAAAGCTTCAGGTGGGTGCAATGAGTGGAGCTGTGGCCGGGTTGTACAACGATCAGAAACAGGAATGACTGCTAGCGTTCATTCACATGTTGAGTTTTGGCTTAATAAACAGTGTTCCTTTGAACCTTTTATATGTTTGGGTTGTACGGCGTTGACACATTTCTCCCACACCTGGGGAAGAACTGCCCATGGCGGAAGCCTCCAGGATCTTGGGATGGCGCACAAAGCATTTGCTGCTCTTTGCCAGGAGCGACCTACAAGTAGTCTCAGCCAGCCATGAGTTGGATTTTATTAAAGTGTGCATGTGTGGGGCTTGTAACTGGATATCAGCCATCACAAAGCCCTGGCTGAGATGACAAATATTTCCCGTTCATTTGGAAAGGAAATGCGGAAGAATTCAGTGCCATTTATGGTTTCATTTCTCACAAATAATTTTACTGTATGTCATTTGCAAGACTTGTCAAAATGCCTAGAAATAGAGTTTTGCATTGTCAGTGATGGCAACCTTCATCAAATGAGCGTACACATCTGGTGAACAGTTGGTTTGACATGCTCTGTGCACAGAAAGGATGCTGCCAGTGTCAGCATGTCAGTTTCTTTCACAGATGATGCACACTAGGAGTCGACATGTTTAGGAGGCTGCTAGTCTCTGTAGGAGGCAGAGAAGTAAGTAGTTCCTGGATTAGGAGGCGGTATGTGCCACCATCCCAGCCTACCAAGGACACCACACCTCCAAACTTGAGGAAGTGCCAGCAGCGAAAGGTTATCATTCTGATCTGACAGTGCTCAGTCCAGATTTGAACCTGGATTGGGTTGGGGGGTGGGGACGTGGCTCAGTTGCTGAGTGTTGTGTCTAGCACACTGCCGATGCAGACTCAACTTCCCAGTATGGCTAGGGAAATGTTTTTGCCCAGTAGTCCACTTTAAGTGCAGACTCTCTTATTGTTTTTAAAAAGCCCCCGTGTGCTATCACAAAGCATTGCAGTATTGTATCTGTCCGAACTGTTGTGCGAGAAATGTGATATATTGAAATGAATATTGCAGTTGTTTTGTTTTGTACTGAAGTGCTTGCTGTACTTCCACAAGCTGTCCTACAGTTCTTCAGTGAGGTGACTGTACCCAGTGCAGCTGTGTGGTGTTCCATTTTGTCCTTTGCATCTTTATGCCATGTAGAACATCTAGTCTTTTTATCAACAACTGTGTTCTGTTCCATTTTCAGTTTGTCACATTTTTGGATGTGTAGAACACTTGGTCTTTATATCAACTACTGTGTTCTGTTCCATTTTCAATTCGTCACATTTTCAGGCATTTGAAACATGCAAACTTTGTCAGCATGCTGGATCTTCTTCCACTTCCTGGTGTTCATGACTTAAGGGTTCATAGAACACTTAGAACTTTCTCAGCAGCTGTTCTCGTGTTCCACTGTCATTCCTTCACATCTTCAGATCGTGTGGAACACCTGGACTTCCTCCATGATACTGATAGCTGTTCTCATGTTCCACTCTCAGTCTTTCACATCTTCAGAATGTGTGGAGCTCCTGGACTTCCTCCATGATAGCTGTTCTCATGTTCCACTCTCAGTCCTTCACATCTTCACACCCTGTGGAATACCTGGACTTCCTCCATGATACTGATAGCTGTTCTCATGTTCCACTCTCAGTCCTTCACATCTTCAAACCATGTGGAATACCTGGACTTCCTCCGTGATAACTGTTCTCATGTTCCACTCTCAGTCCTTTACATCTTCAGATTGTGTGGAACACCTGGACTTCCTCCGTGGTACTGATAGCTGTTCTCATGTTCCACCCTCAGTCCTTCATTTCCTCAGATTGTGTGGAACACCTGAACTTTTTCACCTGCAGCTGTTGTGTGCCACTTTCAATTCTTCACATCTTCAGCCCCATGGAACACCTGAATGTTCCCAATACAGCTGTTGTTGTGTTCCAGTTTCAGTCCTTCACACCTTCAGGCCTGATGGAACACCTGGATGTTCCCAATACAGCTGTTGTGTTCCACTTTCAGTCCTTCACACCTTCAGGCCTGATGGAACACCTGGATGTTCCCAGTACAGCTGTTGTTGTGTTCCAGTTTCAGTCCTTCACACCTTCAGGCCTGATGGAACACCTGGATGTTCCCAGTACAGCTGTTGTTGTGTTCCACTTTCAGTCCTTTACATCCTCTGGCTGCGTGGAACACCTGGACTTTTTGAACTCCATGAATGACATCGACACTGAGTCCTTCCAGCCGTTTGAGGAGAAGATGGGGGCTTCCAGCTTCAAGTCACTGACGGAGATCCCCATGGCCTCTGCCATGGAGGATGACTTTCATCTGGAGGAGAAGGTAAATTGGGCAGGAGCCTGCAGTTGTGACATCATATTTTTCCATTAATAGGCATACCTCCGTCAACTGAGAAAGCATGGGTCACTCTTTAGAAAAGAGAAACGTACGACACTGTATTTGAGTACTTTCTAGTGCAGGTTTTGGTAACTGATTTGTGGATTTTAATCAAATCATATTTCAGAATCTGATGTTTAATGTATAACACTGTATTTGAGTACTTTCTAGAGCAGGTTTTGGTAACTGATTTGTGGATTTCACTTAGATCATACTTCAGAATCTTGATGTTTAATGTGCAATACTGTATTTGAGTCTTTCTGGTGCAGGTTTTGGTAACTGATTTGTGGATTTCAATCAAATCATATTTCAGAATCTGATGTCTAATGTACATTACTGTATTTGAGTACTCTCTAGTGCAGGTTTTGGTAACTGATTTGTGGATTTCAGTCAAATCATATTTCAGAATTAGATGTGTAATGTACAGCACTGTATTTGAGTACTTTCTAGTACAGGTTTTGGTAAACTGATTTGTGGATTTCAGTCAAATCATATTTCAGAATCTGATGTCATTTCAGAATCTGATGTCTAATGTACAACACCGTATTTGAGTACTGTCTAGTGCAGGTTTTGATAACTGATTTGTGGATTTCAATCCAATCAGATATTTAAGAATCTGATGTCTAGTGTACAACACTGTGTTTGAGTACTTTCTGGTGCAGGTTTTGGTAAACTGATTTGTGGATTTCAATCCAATTAGATATTTCAGAATCTGATGTCTAATGTACAACACTGTATTTTAGTACTTTCTGGTGCACGTTTTTGTAAACTGATTTGTGGATTTCAATCAGATCAGATATTTCAGAATAATATGTCTGATTGTAGAACCTGAAAGCAAAAGGTGCGAGTGAATCAGATTCTGATTTACATTATGGGACACTCGAGCCAAAAACCTCAGCCGGATCCCTAGGTCATAGAGTGTGAATGTGTGAAAGCAGATTTTGAGGTGTGTGAAGCCTCAAAACCTTTACCCTCACCGGTGATTTTGGATGAGAAACTGACCATGCTATCATTCATCAGCTCATAACTCCGTCAGTTTGAAAGATACTACTAATTTCTAGGTATTCCTCAAGTATATATTTATACGGATTGTGGTCTGTTTGATGCTTGGAGCTAACCAACACATTTCAGACTTTATAACCAAACAAAATTCAAAGTTGAACTGCCCTTATTCATTGACTGTGGACGAGTTACTAGTCCATACTGTGTAAAAGGCTAAACGCGAGTTACTAGCCCATATTTTATAAGAGGCCAGATGCTCTTTTCATTTCTGTCTGTACACTGTGGGCAAGTTGCTAGCCCATACTTTTTATAACAGGCTAAACACAGTTTTTATCCCCACCTGCATACAATGGGCGACTTACTAGTCCGTATTTTATAACTGGCCAAAGGCTGTTTTTACCCCTGTCTGTACACCGTGGGAGAGTTACTAGCCCATACTTTATAACAGAACAAATGCTGTTTTTATTCATCTGTGCACCGTGGGCAAGTTACTAGCCCATGTAAGAGGCCAAATGCTGTTTTTAACTCTGTTTGTACACTGTGGGTGAGTTACTGCCCATACAGCAAACAGCCATGCACTAACATGCCTGCAAAATAATAAAATAATTGCTCTGATCGGCAGGATCTGGAAGGCAAGTCCAACAACGACTTGCTGTTCTACTACAAGTCCATTTCCGGCTTCACGAGCCAGGCGGCTATTCTGAAGCTCCTGTACCAGAGAGAGGGCCCCAACTACCGCATCGACGGCCAGGTCATCAGCCAGCGCATGGAGGAGCTCATCACCAAGGCAGGGGTGCACAAGAAGTGGGCAGTGGTGCGCCTCCTGGCGGCCGTGCTGGGGAAGCTGGTGGACAGCCTTGCCCCCTCCATCACCACCATCCTTGTCAGGGGCAAGCAGGTGAGTTGTGCTGTCTTGGCCCCTTCATCACCACCACCCTTGTCAGTACAGTCTGCCCCCTCCATCACCACCCTTGTCAGTACAGTCTGCCCCCTCCATCACCACCACCCTTGTCAGTACAGTCTGCCCCCTCCATCACCACCACTCTTGTCAGTACAGTCTGCCCCCTCCATCACCACCCTTGTCAGTACAGTCTGCCCCCTCCATCACCACCACTCTTGTCAGTACAGTCTGCCCCCTCCATCACCACCCTTGTCAGTACAGTCTGCCCCCTCCATCACCACCACTCTTGTCAGTACAGTCTGCCCCCTCCATCACCACCCTTGTCAGTACAGTCTGCCCCCTCCATCACCACCACCCTTGTCAGTACAGTCTGCCCCCTCCATCACCACCACCCTTGTCAGTACAGTCTGCCCCCTCCATCACCACCCTTGTCAGTACAGTCTGCCCCCTCCATCACCACCCTTGTCAGTACAGTCTGCCCCCTCCATCACCACCACCCTTGTCAGTACAGTCTGCCCCCTCCATCACCACCACTCTTGTCAGTACAGTCTGCCCCCTCCATCACCACCCTTGTCAGTACAGTCTGCCCCCTCCATCACCACCACTCTTGTCAGTACAGTCTGCCCCCTCCATCACCACCCTTGTCAGTACAGTCTGCCCCCTCCATCACCACCACTCTTGTCAGTACAGTCTGCCCCCTCCATCACCACCACTCTTGTCAGTACAGTCTGCCCCCTCCATCACCACCACTCTTGTCAGTACAGTCTGCCCCCTCCATCACCACCACCCTTGTCAGTACAGTCTGCCCAAGCTGTGCCCACCATGTGGGGATTTTAATTACCTGCTATGGCCTGGCTGCGTGGGTGGTCATGAGGATTTATTTTTTAAAGGCGCGTGTCTGTTTTGTATTTAGTCCCCCCTCCAATTAAGTGACAGTGGCCACTGTTTGTGTGTGTACATACATATGTGTGTGTGTTGGTGTGCATGAATGCATATATGTCTGTGTGGAGCAGGGTATGTCCATGACTACATGTACAAGTAGCTTGACACACAGTATGTTTGTGTGGAGCAGGGCATGTCTGTGGATACAAGTACAAGTAGCTCAACACACAGTATGTTTGTGTGGAGCAGGGCATGTCCATGAATACATGTACATGTAGCCTGACACACAGTATGTTTGTGTGGAGTGGAGCATGTCTGTGGATACATGTACAAGTAGCCTGACACACAGTATGTTTGTGTGGAGCAGGGCATGTCCATGAATACATGTACATGTAGCTTGACACACAGTATGTTTGTGTGGAGCAGGGCATGTCTGTGGATACATGTACAAGTAGCTTGACACACAGTATGTTTGTGTGGAATGGGGCATGTCCATGAATACATGTACAAGTAGCCTGACACACAGTATGTTTGTGTGGAGCGGAGCATGTCTGTGGATACATGTAAATGTAGTTCAACACAGTTATTTCTGCAATAAAGGTATGTATCTACTTGTAAAGAATGCAACATTTTCCAAATGTCACTGCCATGTAATAATGATGTCTGTCACACACAACTAATGCTTATCGGCTGGCAGCCTTGTCTTCATGTAGAATTAAGGGAAAAGCCTCAGTTCTGATGAACATGGAGCATCTGATATCTGTGATGGGCCTTATGGAAGTTATCTTTCGGGTTTCACTTCTTGATAATAAAACCTGTAAACAAGTCACCAAATAGCAGAGGTGATGGGCAAGATGTTTCTTCGTCACTTGAGTCAACCATCTTCATGGGTCCAGCTTTACTGAACAGCAAAATTCTAACAAGCCAAACAGGCACATCATGAGTTTAATAAAAACACTGTTGCTGAGAAAATTTATATTTTAATTTAAAAACAACACAAGTCGAAAGCAGACATAAATTTGTATAACACTCGCAATGACAAGCTTTACATCAGTTTAATAAATCAAAAAATAATTGAGAACAGTTTTTGCAACCAAACACACACACCAGTGATAATTGTGAATTTGACTGAGAAAATGGCTAGCCTCTCTTTTGACATTTTGTCAAATTTAGTTTCTTCACCATCATAGGAAAATCATTACTGATGTCAGTGCAGAAGGTCATTCACTGGATATTCAGAAACACACAGTAAAAAGCTACAGTCACTCATTTAGAATCTCATACAAGAGTGCTGCAGTGTGTCTGTTCGAGAGCAGAGAGTAGTGCTCCAACATAGAAGCAGTCAGCAACATATAGTCTGTAAAAGCCAACAGTAAATTTGCAGACAGAAATGAATGAGTTATCTCCCTTAAATTTAGTCATTTTTGAAAAGCACTTTGGTGCTACTACCATACAAAGTTTGAACTCTGTGGCAACAGAGGAATGTACTTAGATTCAACTGGTAATGTACACCTTACAACAGCATAATGAGAGATAAAAAACTAAAAAAAACTCCAGTCAATTTAAAAAAAAAATCCCACCCACAAGCTGAAAAGATCCAAAGAACTGACTGCCGAACAGGTTAAAAACAGTGGTTAGCAGTGACCAGGAAGAGTTATTCCCAACTCCTACACAATCAGCTTGAACACAAATGAAATGGAGATTGTTCAACCTCCAGGCTTACTGACTGCAGCAGATGGTTCAGGAGTTGATAACCCATGCCGTGACAGTGAAAGCTCGAGCAGGTGGGTTCAAATTCAGGACTTCCCTTTCTTGGGTCGCTTATTTGCTTTGCCTTGTTTTCCAACCTGTAAACACACAGTTCAGCTTGAATCACAAGATGAGGAAACCAGTGAGTTGCGTGAAAGTGAGCCAGTTTGGCACAGTGGTAAAGCAGTAGGCTGGTAAGCAGAAAGACCTCAGTTCAGTTCCACTTAAGCTCTTCTCTTCTCCTCAAAAGTTGTGGTCTACCGACACTGTCTTGTGACTGTCCCCCCACAAATAATGAAACATTACGATGGCCTACACAGCTGCCCATCTTAATGCAGGTGTCATTCTGGTGGTGTCAGTGTAGCATGACTACATGATTAGGCATAGTCTCCCTCAACTTCCCTCATGTCTGTAGTGGTCTAGCACAGAGCAGTACTGAAGCTTTAGCTGCCACATGTGTAATACTAGTCTCACGCATTTTGTTTTGCAGCAGTGTGCACAGGCTTCTGCACAGAAAAGTGCATTTGCTGTATTTTGTTGCTTGGAAACAGTGACAGCCTGGCTTAGCTAATAGTCCCAGCACACACAGTGGTGGCCAGGACCAATAATACCCTGAATTGTTCCGGAGTTTCCTCTTTTACTTTATTAGAGCCAGTACTTGGCCCTTAAAAAGGAATTTACTGGGTACTCCAGAATATAATCAAAAGAATAGCATACAGAGTGAGTGAAAACATCAAACGCTGTCATGAAAAAATTAAAAAATCTGAAACAAAATTGACTGCCAGCATTCTCAAACAACAGAAAAAGTTGAAAAGAATGCTTAATTTAACCAGAAAATACAAAATATGCACAAATTTTCAAGGTAAACCCCTTTCCCCCAGTTTTTCGAGCAATGAACAAACAAATGATGGGAATAAAATCTGTCCTACTTAGCTTTCAGTGGGTGGAGAAGTTTTTGGCAAGGTGGCCTGGATTTCCTGAGAGAGATTCAAGTAATAAAAAGAAGAAGAAGAAAAAGTGCATACTCACTTTAACCCACTGTTGTCTCCCTTGTGGTTTAGATTGGTCTTGATGGCAGTTTCCCTCCATTAGAACTGCAACAGACAAAGCAGCACAGTTTCAACAAAAACTCCTCAGGTTAATTCTGCTCTCTTTCAACAGACAGCCACAGTCCTTATTCCGAGACAAACCCAGAGGTGTCAAAAGTAAAGTCTGAAGTAGGTCAGAATACGTCTATACAGACTTCACTCATTGGCAGGGATTTCCTCCCTTCAAATTTCTACCTTCCCAGTCCATTCAACTTCATTGTTTCCAAGTCCTCTGTCCACTTTTCTCTGACATTAAGCCCGTTCTTAATTGGGTAAATGTTTGTTCACGAACCTAGTTGGGAGTATTTGGCAAACCTACTTGGTTCTTAATTTGGCGAACTTTTCTTCACGAACCTAGTTGGAAGTATTCGTCGAACTGCGACGAAGCTATATTCGGGGTAAAAAAAGCTTTGCTCAACATGTTCTGGGAACATTCGCCCTATTCGACGAACATTGCCTCTGATTGGCCGAGAGCAGAGCTCTCCTGTGGAGGAGGAAGAAATACAAATACAAATGGATGGCGGTGTCGCTAGGTTCCACACTCTGAGCATTGCTTTCCGGCACCTTCCTCCAAACTCTGCCAGATTTAGTTACGCCACTGAAGGGGCACTCTTTATCTCCGCGCAGCTGTCCACCGACGCAGTCAGCAGCCCTCCGAAAGGTTTGAGTACTGATAAGACTATGGAAGGAACCTAGCGCCCAAGCACGCACATAAACATGAGACGCGTCCATCCCGGGTAAAAAATGAGTTCCATCTTTATTCAAATGATTTTGGTTTGATTTGAGCTGGCGTAAGCAACATGGTGAGTTATAAAACAAACGTCTGATATAATTTGAGTTGTTTGTAACAAACTTACTACTGTTTGAGCACCAACAAAAAAACTGCTCATTAGCTGAGTTTTCTGGACCCTATGACGTAACTAAATACAGCAGTGGTTGAAGGAAGGATGTCATAAACCAGTGCTTGGAGTTTGGCTAGGTTCTTCACTCACTTCAGAGGGAATTTGTTTATTTATTGACTTGTGGGAGGTGCAGCCTTGTCTCAGGGACCCAGAATGAGATAGTAGTTAGTTGAATTACCCTGTGAGGGATGATTAAATTTTCAATCATGCTGTCTGCTGCGCATCTGCCACAAGTTTGGGCCGAAGCTTGCATCTCATTACAAGCCAGTTGAGAACGAAGTAAAGTTCGCTGAACTGTCCGAACCATGTTCGGCAAACTAAAAGTTCAATTAAGAAAAGAATCATGGTTCGTCGAACTATCCGAATTATGTTCGGCGAACAAACATTCGCCCAGTTAAGAACGGGCTTTAGGTGCAGCTACCACAGGTTCCTGTGTCAAGGGCTCTCAGGCTCCTGAACAGGTGTTGCTAGGTAGCATCACAGGTGTTGCTAGGTATTATAACGGGTGTTGCTAGGTAGCATAATGGGTGTTGCTAGGTAGCATAACAGTGAATTGGACATGTACTTGTGATTTCAGCCAGTGAATAAACTGCTGCACAGACACAAACAGTGAGAAAAGGGTGAGGCAGAGGAAAGTGTTCAGCCTGTTAGAGTTTAAGGTACACTCAGTTGTTGTTTTCAGAAGACATTGTTAATAATATATACACTCACTGACTCAGGTGTTTTTTTCCAGAAGATATTGTTAATAACATATATATATTACTGAACAAAAGAAAGTGATAACCTGAATTATCTTACCCACAGCTGTTCCATTTTATCTGGTGGTTAGTGAAATGCCTACAGGTGCACTTGCCTTTGTCGCAGCCTTGCTTTGTTTCCTGCCATTTCCGTCCCCTGGAGGATGGGTTAGCGCGTCCAGGTGCTTGACTCTGGAAAACGGGTTTGCACCTGCCTGAAGCGCCCTGGCATTTGGGTTGCTCAGCATCTTCTGCTCTATCACAAGACGAGAAAATTGTCTTAGCAGGTTTGAAATTCCCCACGTAACATTTCGGAAATGGGTCACATTCATCATCCCAGTTCTCTTCCATGATCAGGTGCCCAGCGTAGTGGATGTCAGCACCAGTCAGGCTAGATTCAGCTGCTGTCGTTTCCCACCCTCGTCTTTCCTTGCCCTGCACTGAATTTGGATTGGTTGCTTTGAGGCTCTCACCGGGGGGTTTCTCTTTGCATGGCGTCTTTTCATACAGGGGCTTTCCTCTGGCTGTGCTGCCGGGCTTGGTACCTAGACCTTGGTTAGCGCCTGCATTCAGTGACGTACTAACAGCAGATGATGGGTGCGTGTGGGAGTTGAGCTGTTGACCCAACCTTGACGATGAAGCTTGGTATGTTGGAGCCAGGACTGGATCTCCATAGTGCCTCTGTTCTGTCTGTGGCAACTGCATTCCGTGTGATTCTGTCCATGTCAGCTGCATTTGGGGGGATTCTGTTCGTGTTGACTGCATTCTGGGGGATTCTGTCTGTGTCAACTGCATTCGGGGGGATTCTCTCCCTGTCAACTGCATTCGGGGGGATTCTCTCCCTGTCAGCTGCATTCGGGGGGATTCTGTCCATGTCTGCTGCATTCGGGGGGAAAGTTTGTTTACAAAAGGTGGCTCTGAGGGTTTATCTGCACTGAAACCTCCCTTCTCCATGCCACTAGCATATCCTGCACTGTACAGTGCCACTGGCTCCTGCTGCTGCTGGCCGGAAGTGGCTGCTGCAGACTTTGATGCAGCAGGGGAGTCCTGGATGGTCAGCTTTTGCATCATGCCAGATGTGACGCTGCTGTCCTTTTGAAGCTCCTGCAGCATGAAATGCGTCTGCTGCAAGGCCAGCACCTGAAACCGAGGAGTTGGTAGAGATCACTGCTGTCGTAGTCGTAACTATCACTTGGGTAATGTTATCTATCTAAAACCTCCTACTGCTACAGTGATAGCAGATTCTGTAATCTCCCCATCCCCCATGCAAACCAAACTTGTTCTTAAATTATTTCATTTGGGGTGTGTGTGTGTGTGTGTGTGTGTGTGTGTGTGTGTGTGTGTGTGTGTGTGTGTGTGTGTGTGTGTGTGTGTGTGAGTGCAAGCATTCAGGTGTGTGTGCATGCATATATGAGTGTGTAATGTAGGTCTGACCTGTTTAGCTTCTTGAGATTTGAACAGCGGGCTGTAACCGTTACTGTCATTTTCCAGTTGAGGTGTCTCAACATGATCGTTTGACCAGTGAGCTTTATGACAGCAGTTTACTCACCTTGAAGTGTTCTGAGCTGGGTTCAAACCTCGGGTACTGTGTGCGCAACTCTTGCATCACCATGGGCAACAGAGTAGCTTCAGTCAGCACCATTTCATGCCCAGCCACAGAAAGCACCATCTCGGGGTCAGAGCCTGCCATCTTCCTTACTTGGGGGGCCTCCAGAGGTTTCACCTTGCTGCAGGCTTTTGACACAGCCATCTGTGTGGATTTTCACAGTGCTTTATGCCTTTGCAATTGCATTCTGGCTGGGATGATAGTTTCAGTTTCACTGCAGTTCTTTTGTCCAACTGTGACCTGTCTGTTAAACACACGCATCAATAAGTTGTTATGGTCACCAGTATCTTTCTCTTTATTTTTTATGTGGGATACAAAGCATAACTGTATAATTGCAAGTCTTTCAGTTACTCTTTCTTTGACTTGTAAGCGTATTAACACAATAACAGTGTGTGGGTTTAGATTGAAACATCCCCCACCCCCACCTCAAAAAAAAAAAAAAAAAAAAGTCTCAGCAGAGTAAATGGTACTAGTTCAGAGGAGAGCTATTTGCTGTGTTCACCACTCTACTAGCAATTCCATTCACCAGCTACTGTTGCTGTGTTCTCCACTCTACACAAAACTACCTGCAAACCCATACATTAGTTACAGTTGCTGTGTTCTCCGCTCTACTTGCAAACCCATACGCTAGTTAAAGAAGTTTTTAATGCAGGTGCACGCCTGGCTGGCAACATCAAGACAAAACAGATTCACCCAAAGTGAATACATGAAAACTCCAAAGAGAATACATACAGTGATGCATGTTAACTTAACCCCCCCCCCCCCCCCCCCTCATAATTATACAGCCAAAGTTTACAAGAAATGCATTAATACTCCACCTTTGTCCTCTCTTGGGTTGAATGTCATGATTTTGTTGTTCATAATGTACAGTGCCTCAAACTTATTTAGTGAGGTGTACTAACGCTTCAAGCATCACAGAAATAATCCACATGTTTAAATGCAAAGCAAGTCTGCTAATAGTAATAGTTACTAATACCCATCTGATTTTTTTTTTGATTTTTTTTTTTTATCAGAAAGGGCATACAAAACTACTGACATTCTGTGAATCCAGCAAGTCACTGATTTCTCTTCTTTGTTAAAAGGTGGAGTCAAGTTTTGCAGATCACACACATGCACCAATGCCTTTGTGATTACTGGGTACAGTTTTTGCAGTCTTAGCATGTTTTCAGAGGAGCAGTTTTAAATGCTATGCAGTACAGGAAAAATACAGTTCATGAACACTGTCAGTATCAGCACATTTTTATAGCAAACGCATTGAATAGGGTCTGCACAGATACAGCCTAGACACTGATAAGACAAACAGCATTGAATAGGGTCTGCACAGATACAGCCTAGACACTGATAAGACAAACAGTTTGAGAAACTGGTGTGCCTAGATATGCACCATAAAGATGCTGGCATTGAAAAGACTTCACATCCACAAGCAGACAGGTAGCCTACATTTCCTGTCACCATTTTACTTTAATTGTTCTGGTGCTTGACAAAGGGGCTTACCCCAAAAATGTGCATGTTGTGTCAGAACTCACATGAAATTTATTTTTTAAAGGTTATTTGTAACCTTTCATGTGTTTGGGTTTTGCTGGCATTCAAACTCAAAGCCACTGCATATAAATAATGATGAAGAAAGAGAGGCCGCTAGTGTTTGCTGACTGAATACTTAGCGACATGGAGGTCAGGGAAAGGGGGGTTGCGGATTGTGATGTGGGGGTGGGGGTAGTCTCTGTGTCTGTAAACATGCACTTTGGGTAAAAGCACTTTTTACACGGAAAACAAAAATAAATATCGTCAGCGCTGCAGATGGATGTATGTGTGAAAGTGTTCATTGGTTCGTGAACGGAAGGCCAACCGGCAAGACACAACACCCTCAAACAGCAAAAGGTCGCGGTTTCCAATGGAAGTTGTGCTCTGCGCGAGTTTACGGGATGCTTTTGCATCGTTGCCCGACTCAGGAGCCGGTAAAGTTGGCATTCTCGGATCTCACAATTCTAGTTCGGTCGCAGAATGGATCCCACAGTTCTACAGTCAATGTCTCGATCTGGCATCCAAACTGATAATAACAACCGTTTCTGCGACGATTACTTGACTGTACTAGTTTTCCATCCTTTACTGACGTGTTTGTTTTCTGTCGGAACAGCCTCCAACCCAGCGGAGACTGTTCCTCGAACGGTTCCGATGAACAACGTCAGTGAAAAGCAAATAAAGTAGTTGTCTCAAAAACCGTAATTACAATCGGCCGCCAGAGCGAAGCGTAGATCACGGTGGAGGTTGTGAGATCCATTTTGCGACCGTGAGTGGGACATTTTGCAGTAAAACACGAGGGAGGCGCGGGGTCCCTATATGATCCACCTTTGCCGCATATTCTGCCTCTTGTGATTCCTACTTTGTCCAAAAACCGAATCTGCGAATGAAGAAAAACATTTTCTTCCACAGTACAAACGCACAAGAGCATACTGCACCTCTCTTCGTTCCCAAAGTCGCATTTGAAACTGAGCGTTTTTCTTTGTCAGTCCAGCAGAACGGAGATCTGTCGTCTTCGAAACTGGGGTATATTGGCCTTGACCTCTGTTGTGGCTTGTTACTGACAGGCGCTTAACACGTAACACTTAAGTTGTTGATGCTTCCACTTCTTCCCTCTCCTGGGGTGAACTTTTAGATAGTGTTGCAGTGTAACCCAGGATGGCTTGAGACATCGGCTGTCGGTCAGTATTTAACCAATTATAACTCGGATCTCTAACAAAAACATCGAGGGAATTTTAATTGTGTCGAGTGCCTGTGCATGTCTATACCAATGCGCATAGGCTGTCTGACTAGCTTTTAGATGTGGCCAGCGGCTGCGCACACACATCAGTTCAGTGTGCCACAGGTTCTTGCCCGGGGTAGGGGGTGCATCATAATTTTGTTTGTTTCTTGTTATTGTTGTGGTTTGTGGGGTTTTTTTTTTTTGTTTTGGGGGGGGGGGTATTGCCACAGACAATCACTGACCTCCCTGCCACCCGGCGAAAGGAACGCATACACAATCTGGGTGTGTGTATGTGACAGTACAGCTGGTGGTGGTGGGCTAGTGGTTCCCTTGGTTACACCCGGAACTGTCAAGTCCTGATTAGATGAACCAAGGAAGAAGCACCAGAGATGTGCCCAAATTATCGTCAGTCCAGGATGACAGATTTCTTTTTTTCACCTCTAATAATTAAGTGATCCAGATTTTTAGTGAGGTTGTTATGGTGTTTTCTAGCTAGTCACACCCCCCCCCCTCCCCACCAAAGTATAATCCTTCACCTGCCCTTCCAAGATTTACAAAAGAAAAAGAAAAAAAATCACCAGAAGCAAAACTTGGCAACAGGTTTCAAAGTTTCCAACAGAGCAATGTTTTAAAACAATTGAAAAGGAGTGGGACAAACTGACAGACATGTTAATCTAGTTGTGGAATACACACACACACACACACACACACACACACACACACACACACACACACACACACACACACACATGCACACACACACACACACACACACACACACACACACACACACACACACACACACACACACACACAGAGGAAAACACAGAGGAAAACACAAATTCACACTGCACAATTACAACAACATTTCATTTCCAAAAGCTGCTGACCCAGAGTCAATCGCTGCCTCTGATTAAAACATGGGTTATGGCCTTGAGTTGCAGTACCAACCCCTGCTGACTGTTTGCATGAGAATATCTGTGATGTGGCCTACAGGTCACAGTCGGGGTGTTTGGGCACGAAGAGGAGGTGCTGGACAAACCAATCGCTCCCAGCGAACTCAAGACGATCCTGTACAAGCGGTGTAGTCCTTACGACCTGCGACAGGCTGTTCTGCAACAGGAGCTGATCATCGCCATTGGCAAACTCATCGCATTCTCCCCACAACTGTTCAACGGCATCCTCAAGATTCGCATTGGGTAAGTGCTCAGTTTGAATATTTTGTTGGAGTTGGTTGCTTTGATCATCGCCATTGGCAAACTCATCGCATTCTCCCCACAACTGTTCAACGGCATCCTCAAGATTCGCATTGGGTAAGTGCTCAGTTTGAATATTTTGTTGGAGTTGGTTGCTTTGATCATCGCCATTGGCAAACTCATCGCATTCTCCCCACAACTGTTCAACGGCATCCTCAAGATTCGCATTGGGTAAGTGCTCAGTTTGAATATTTTGTTGGAGTTGGTTGCTTTGATCATCGCCATTGGCAAACTCATCGCATTCTCCCCACAACTGTTCAACGGCATCCTCAAGATTCGCATTGGGTAAGTGCTCAGTTTGAATATTTTGTTGGAGTTGGTTGCTTTGATCATCGCCATTGGCAAACTCATCGCATTCTCCCCACAACTGTTCAACGGCATCCTCAAGATTCGCATTGGGTAAGTGCTCAGTTTGAATATTTTGTTGGAGTTGGTTGCTTTGATCATCGCCATTGGCAAACTCATCGCATTCTCCCCACAACTGTTCAACGGCATCCTCAAGATTCGCATTGGGTAAGTGCTCAGTTTGAATATTTTGTTGGAGTTGGTTGCTTTGATCATCGCCATTGGCAAACTCATCGCATTCTCCCCACAACTGTTCAACGGCATCCTCAAGATTCGCATTGGGTAAGTGCGCAGTTTGAATATTTTGTTGGAGTTGGTTGCTTTGTTCATCACATGCACATGTACAGCTGCCCCCCCCCCTCGCTCCCCCCCCCTCGCTCCCCCCCCCCCCCCATCTCTCTGCCTTCATCCTTTTCTGTCTCCCCCTATTTCTCTTCCATCTGTCAGTTTGTCTCTCTTTCCCGCTCCCCCCCTCAACCCCCTTCATCTCTGCCTCTCTTTCCGACAGTTCAATATATACAGCAGAGATGAGGGCTATTCTTTTAGCTCTCAAACATGTTTATTATTCCAAAGAAAAATCATTTTTGATATTATGTGATTCCCTTTCATCGTTACAGTCTATATTAAACCTGAAATATGATCATCCGGTCTTAGTTCAGATTTTAGAATTATATACAGAAATGACAAGAGAGGGGAGAGAGATTGTTTTCATCTGGGTTCCTGGCCATGTTGGCATTAGGGGAAATTTGGCTGCAGATTCTGCAGCTAAGGATGCCCTTGATGGCGACGTCTCGGTTGAGCTCATCCCATTCTCAGACCTAAAACCACGCACAAATAAATATATATTAGAACTGTTGCAGTCTGAGTGGGATGAGTTCCCGGAAAATAAATTATATCAGATATTCCCAGAAAAACTGAAAAGAAACTGTGATGGCCCAATTGCACATTGGCCATTCTTTTCTTACTCATTCCTTTTTATTGAAGAGCGAGGAACTGCCGATGTGTATTGGATGTGATAAACATTTAACCATAGAGCATATTTTACTTACGTGTGCAGATTTTATTGAAATAAGAGAGAGCCAATTTACAGCTAAATCACTGTGCATGTTGTTTCAGGATATTTCACCTGAGAAGATTTTTAACTTTTTGAAAGAAATTAATATTTTAGGATTTTTTTTTATTTGAGATCATTTTTAGTTATGTTTGTGTTTTCACCTTTTAAGCAGGGTTTTAAAACTATATATATAGACCCATTTTAAGACATACACATTATTAAAAATTAAATATACAATATGAGATGTGTATCACCCCAATATAACTGCACCGGTTGACTGGGTGTAAAACACCAACTTACTTACTTACTTACTTACTTACTTACTTACTTACTTACTTACTTACCCTCCTCCATCTCTGTCTCTCTTTGTTCCTCTGTCCCCCTCTCCCCCCTCCATCTGTCTCTCTTTCCTCCTCTCCCCCCACCATCTCTGTCTCTGTCTCTCTTTCCTCCTCTCCCTCCTCCGTCTCTGTCCTCCTCCATCTCTGTCTCTGTCTCTTTCCTCCTCTCCCTCCTCCATCTCTGTCTCTTTCCTCCTCTCCCTCCCCCATCTCTGTCTCTCTTTCCCCCTCTCCTTCCTCCATCTCTATCACTCCTCCCCCCTCTCCCTCCCCCATCTCTGTCCCTCTTCCCCCTCTCCCTCCCCCATCTCTGTCTCTCTTTCCCCCTCTCCTTCCTCCATCTCTATCACTCCTCCCCCCTCTCCCTCCTCCATCTCTCTCTGTGTCTCTCCTCCCTCTCTCCCTCCTCCCTCTCTGTCTTTGTCTTTCCCTTCTCCTGCCTCCATCCCTGTCTCTGTCTCTCCTCCCCCTCTCCCTCCCCCATCTCTGTCTCTCTTTCCTCCTCTCCCTCCTCTGTCTCTGTCTCTCCTCCCCCCTCTCCCTCCCCCATCTCTGTCTCTCCTTCCTCCTCTCCCTCCTCTGTCTCTCCTCCCTCCTCCATCTCTGTCTCCGTTTGTCTTTCTCCCCTCTCCCTCCCCCATCTCTGTCTCTCCTTCCTCCTCTCCCTCCTCTGTCTCTGTCTCTCCTCCCCCCTCTCCCTCCTCCATCTCTATCTCTCCTCCCTCTCTCCCTCCTCCGTCTCTGTCTTTGTCTTTCCCTTCTCCTGCCTCCATCCCTGTCTCTGTCTCTCCTACCCCTCTCCCTCCCCCATCTCTGTCTCTCCTTCCTCCTCTCCCTCCTCTGTCTCTGTCTCTCCTCCCCCCTCTCCCTCCCCCATCTCTGTCTCTCCTTCCTCCTCTCCCTCCTCTGTCTCTCCTCCCTCCTCCATCTCTGTCTCCGTTTGTCTTTCTCCCCTCTCCCTCCCCCATCTCTGTCTCTCCTTCCTCCTCTCCCCCCTCCATCTGTCTCTCTTTCCTCCTCTCCCCCCACCATCTCTGTCTCTGTCTCTCTTTCCTCCTCTCCCTCCTCCATCTCTGTCCCTCTTCCCCCCTCTCCCTCCCCCATCTCTGTCTCTCTTTCCTCCTCTCCCTCCTCCATCTCTGTCCCTCTTCCCCCCTCTCCCTCCCCCATCTCTGTCTCTCTTTCCCCCTCTCCCTCCTCCATCTCTATCTCTCCTCCCCCCTCTCCCTCCTCCATCTCTCTGTGTGTCTCTCCTCCCTCTCTCCCTCCTCCCTCTCTGTCTTTGTCTTTCCCTTCTCCTGCCTCCATCCCTGTCTCTGTCTCTCCTACCCCTCTCCCTCCCCCATCTCTGTCTCTCCTTCCTCCTCTCCCTCCTCTGTCTCTGTCTCTCCTCCCCCCTCTCCCTTCTCCATCTCTGTCTCTGTTTCTCCTACCCCTCTCCCTCCCCCATCTCTGTCTCTCTTTCCTCCTCTCCCTCCTCTGTCTCTCCTTCCTCCTCCATCTCTGTCTCCGTTTGTCTTTCCCTCCTCTCCCTCCCCCATCTCTGTCTCTCTTTCCTTCTCTCCCTCCTCCATCTCTGTCCCTCTTCCCCCCTCTCCCTCCCCCATCTCTGTCTCTCTTTCCCCCTCTCCCTCCTCCATCTCTATCTCTCCTCCCCCCTCTCCCTCCTCCATCTCTCTGTGTGTCTCTCCTCCCTCTCTCCCTCCTCCCTCTCTGTCTTTGTCTTTCCCTTCTCCTGCCTCCATCCCTGTCTCTGTCTCTCCTACCCCTCTCCCTCCCCCCTCTCTGTCTCTCCTTCCTCCTCTCCCTCCTCTGTCTCTGTCTCTCCTCCCCCCTCTCCCTCCCCCATCTCTGTCTCTCCTTCCTCCTCTCCCTCCTCTGTCTCTCCTCCCTCCTCCATCTCTGTCTCCGTTTGTCTTTCTCCCCTCTCCCTCCCCCATCTCTGTCTCTCCTTCCTCCTCTCCCTCCTCTGTCTCTCCTCCCTCCTCCATCTCTGTCTCCGTTTGTCTTTCTCCCCTCTCCCTCCCCCATCTCTGTCTCTCCTTCCTCCTCTCCCTCCTCTGTCTCTGTCTCTCCTCCCCCCTCTCCCTCCTCCATCTCTATCTCTCCTCCCTCTCTCCCTCCTCCGTCTCTGTCTTTGTCTTTCCCTTCTCCTGCCTCCATCCCTGTCTCTGTCTCTCCTACCCCTCTCCCTCCCCCCTCTCTGTCTCTCCTTCCTCCTCTCCCTCCTCTGTCTCTGTCTCTCCTCCCCCCTCTCCCTTCTCCATCTCTGTCTCTCCTCCCCCCTCTCCCTTCTCCATCTCTGTCTCTGTTTCTCCTCCCTCCTCCATCTCTGTCTTTTCCCCCTCTCCCTTCTCCATCTCTGTCTCTGTTTCTCCTCCCCCCTCTCCCTTCTCCATCTCTGTCTCTGTTTCTCCTCCCTCCTCCATCTCTGTCTTTTCCCCCTCTCCCTTCTCCATCTCTGTCTCTGTTTCTCCTCCCCCCTCTCCCTTCTCCATCTCTGTCTCTGTTTCTCCTCCCTCCTCCATCTCTGTCTTTTCCCCCTCTCCCTTCTCCATCTCTGTCTCTGTCTGGACCTGTCCTCCTGCTGTCTGGCTGTGCCTTCCTTTGCCACAAGAGCAGAGAGGCACACACTTATACATGCACATGCTTACACACACACACACACACACACACACACACACACACACACACACACACACACACACACACACACACACATACACACACACAGCATTGTATGACCAGCACACTGTTCAGTGTGTGGGCATTTTGCCTGATGACTGCCTTCAGGTGGATCGTGCAAGCCATGATGGTGGAGCTCAAACGGGACATGCCAGAGATCACCGACCTCCACACCCTGTCTCCGCACCAGGTGAAGGAGCTGCTCTACAACATCCTCACCCGCAACAACACGCAGGCCGATCTGAGGTACTGCTGCCAGGGTTTGCCTGAACTGATAATTTCCCCTATTTTACAAGTTAAGATAGCACATACCAGAAACAACACTAGCAGTCATTCAGACATACCAGTTGTGTGTTTTTTGTGGATCAGTTCTAATTTTTTATATATTTAAAAGCACCACAGTGAGAGAATACATGGAATGACCTTCCCATTTTCTGTTCTGACAGAAACCGGAATGACCTTCCCCTTCTGCTTTGGCAGAAACCGGAATGACCTTCCCCTTCCACTCTGACAGAAACCGGAATGACCTTCCCCTTCTGCTGTGACAAAAACTGGAATGACCTTCCCCTTTTGCTCTGACAGAAACCGGAATGACCTTCCCCTTCCACTCTGACAGAAACCAAAATGACCTTCCCTTTCTGCTCTGACAAAAAAACGAATGACCTTCCCCTTTTGCTCTGACAGAAACCAGAATGACCTCCCCCTTCCGCTCCAACAGAAATCAGAATGACCTTCCCCTTCCACTCTGACAGAAACCAGAATGACCTTCCACTCTGACAAACCGGAATGCCCTTCTGCTCTGACAGAACTGGAATGACCTTCCGCACTGACAGAAACTGGAATGACTTTCCCCTTCCATTCTGACAGAAACTGGAATGATCTTCCCCTTCCACTCTGACAGAAACCGGAATGACCTTCCCCTTCCACTCTGACAGAAACCCTCTCTTGACTCATTCAAATGTAACCTGAAAACATTTCTCTTCACAAAACTGTGGACCAGTCATGTTTTCTGTTACGAGCTGCTGTCTTCATCTCAGTTCTCTGTTTGTTGCCCATTCTAAGCTGTGTAAATTAAGCTTTGTGTAGTCAGAATGCTTGTGAGAGTGGATACCTGTGTGTGTGGGTGCATGTGGGTGTGGGTGTGTGCATGCACGTGTACATGTGTGTGTAGGCACTTAGAACTGTCTCTGTGCACAAGATTTTATGCTTTACAAAAACCTTTTACTATTGTCATTTGTCTCTTGAAAT
>CAUZXP010000253.1:0-25960 GCA_963584105.1 Alviniconcha strummeri
AGTATCGTCACATAATGTGCTGCTGCAGGACTTGTGACAATGCAGAATAGCATGTAGGGTGCTCGGCCCCCTTGTCATGTCCGACACCCCACCTGCCTGCCCTGCAGCCTTCACCCTCACCCGACCTCTGGCCTGACCTTCGAACCCGCTACCAGTGTCCAACCTCCCGTCAACTGGTGTACTTCTGAACAATCCACAGGCACACGAACCCTCAGAGAACGAGCGAACAGAGAGAGAGAGAGAGAGAGAGAGAGAGAGAGAGAGAGAGAGAGAGAGAGAGAAGACAAGACAACAGTATATTTCCTTAGGCCTCCGGCCCCTGGAAGACAGAGAGAGAGAGAGAGAGAGAGAGAGAGAGAGAGAGAGAGAGAGAGAGAGAGAGAGAGAGAGAGAGAGTGGTAACTAGGTAGCCAATTGTATGATTGCGATTTACCAAAATGACCAACGTTAATAGAATAAATAGCAACACCCTGCGACCGAGTGAACCAGCCTAAAAAAGAAAAGAAAAGGGGGGAGGGGGTTGGGGGAAGGGAGAGAGACCCCCTCCCCCCCAAAGGGAACTGTCGCCTTGGGAAATTTTGCTGCTTGCAGGAAAAATCGATAGTTGTTTTCGGGAGGAGTACTGTTGCAGTACTCGGGGATGGAACGAAAAACGCAACACTACTTTGCGTTCTCTCCCTCCTCGCCTCCCCGTTTAAAAAGAAATCCTGCGCCTGTGCGTGATACTGTGTAGGATCTGGATACGGTTTTGTCGCCACCCTTCCACCAGCGTCTGTCTGGGACGAGAAGAGGTATAGAGACATGGGGGTGGGGGTAGGGGGGCCTACAATGAGGGTGGTGACAAGGGTGACGATTTGAACCTGTTTGGCGGTACAATCCTCTCACTTTCGCATGTGAAGATCTGAATACACTGACTTTTGTATGTGAAGAGCTAAATACAGTGTCTGGCTTTGTTTGCAAAGACTTGAATACCGTCTGTCGCTTTTCTGTGAGGAGCTGAATATACTAGCTTTTGTCTGCAACGATCTGAATACACTATCGGTGTCTGCGAGGATGTAAATAGGCTGGTGTTTGTCGACATGGACCTCAACACGGCCTTTTTGTCTGTGAGGATTTGACACAGCCTCACGCACCGCACGCTGCTGCTGCTGCTTGACTTCTGCAGTGATGGTGGTTGTGAAGTGTGGAGTGTGTGTGGATGTGGTGACTACGTCGGAGCCGCGCGTGGCTGCCATCATGGCATCCTCCTCCTCCTCAAGGCCATCGCTGGTCTTGGATGGCGACTGCTGGAAAAGGGCGGCTTTCGTGGTCGCCTCGGTGAAGTGGTTAGACCAAGTTTCAACTTCTGCCGGATGGGACGTTTAGGGATGGATCATTTTCCACACCGATATTTTTGTCTTCAAGTTTAAAACGATTGTTTTTCTTTGAGGAAACATTGATATCAGTCATAGCCTCCAACGATTGTTTTCCTTCGAGGAAACATATCAGTTATAGCCCCCAACCTTTTTTCTTTTTTTCTCTCTCCGAGGAAACATTCATATAAGTGATAGCCCCCAACGATATTTTTCTTCTAGGAAACATTCATATCAGTGATAGCCCCCCGCCCTTCTCCCAACCGTTGTAGTAGTGATCAGCCATTTCTTTAATGATCTGTGCCGGAAAAGCTCAGGCGAATTAAATCACCCTTACATACAGGTTCAAACTGAGACTTACTTTTATTCGTATCCGAAGCGTTAGGCATCTCGACGCATTTGTTTCTGCGAACTGGAGATTTTTCTGCTGATTAAAAAAAAAAAAGGAAAAAAAATCATAGATGAACAGCTGTCACATATAGATATCATTTTATATTAAATAATCGTCATAAAAACTGAACCAGTGTGTCAGTTCAAAGCAGACCAGCTCGCCGTTCCTGTGGTTACAAATAGAAATAGATCGCACATAAAATGAACTAAACAACTGTATAAAATAAAATGTCACGAGAGGGAAAGGAAATATTGCTTTAAAAATTAAGTAAGTAAAGAAATAGTTGGTACCCCCCCCAAAAAACACACACACAAAAAAACACACAAAAAAAAACACAACAACAACAAACAAACAAACAAAAAACAACAACACACGACAGTAAGCATTTTGTAATCGTGACAGATCCTCGTATGTGTGTTCCAGTACGCTTATGGTTCATACAAATGTAAATTTAGAAAGTAAAGCCTGGTGATAATAGAAAAATACTGAGATGTAGCAAAACAGTGGGAACGCGTGTTACATACACCGCTGTTCAAAGTGGCAAACATCACGAGGGGATGAATTAATTGTTGTGGGGCATATTTTTCTCCAACTTTGTTTTCTTTTTTCTTTTTTGTCAGTGAGCAACGCTAAGCCCCAGTCTGGCTGCTGGTGTTGCTAATTCAGGCAGCAAGTGTTTTTGTGATTTATTTGTCTGTTCACATGGCGTTGATCAGGGAAAGGACAAACACTGAGGCTTACACACCCACTTACCTATTTTCAACCCTGTGTGTGTGTGTGTGTGTGTGTGTGTGTGTGTGTGTGTGTGTGTGTGTGTGTGTGTGTGTGTGTGTGTGTGTGTGTGTGTGAGAGAGAGAGAGAGAGAGAGAGAGAGAGTGTGTGTGTGTGTGTGTGTGTGTGTGTGTGTGTGAGAGAGAGAGAGAGAGAGAGAGAGAGAGAGAGAGAGAGAGAGAGAGAGAGAGAGAGAGGACAAAACTTTGGAGAGTGTGTGTGAGAGAGGTGAGAGAGACAGGGAGAGACTCTGTGTGTGTGTGTGTGTTTGTGTGTGTGTGTGTGTGTGTGTGTGTGTGTGTGTGTGTGTGTGTGTGTGTGTGTGTGTGTATGTGTGTGTGAGAGAGAGAGGGAGACAGAGACAGAGTCAGTCTGACGCAAGTACCATATTAATGAAACTATCTAGAGGAAATAGACATCAAAAGTGATGACGAAAAGTCATTACAAGGATGGAATTAAAAAGCATGGAATCTAATTCTGGCAGCGTTAGAAAGGGATTATGAAATTTCAGACTATGCTGCTTTTACCACAACCTCATGGCTGGCCGTCTGCATTCCTGGCTTTAATTTTGATCTATTTTTAGTGCCACATTTGGAATTTTGTGGTAGGATCTTATGGAGTAAAGCACACACACACACACACACACACACACACACACACACACACACACACACACACACACACACACACACACACACACGAGCATGTATTGTACGTAACCCTATGCACAGTGCGATTATAAAGGTTACCTGGCCTTTAACGCCCAGTATGGAGGTCATGTCAGGGAGAACCAGGCATCATTAAATCACAAGCAAAAGTCTGATTTATGGTTCATATAATACCTGTGTCATTACATATAAAGAGAAATATTAGTTAGTATCAATGATCCTTGGATTGCAGAGGTTGGAACGTCAAAATACCTGTCAGCAGACAAAAGCACTAAAAGTTGTATACTGACCCACTCAAGACTGAAGACGCAATATTTGTCAGAGCAAGGTTTCACAACAGAGACCAAGGGATCTTAATTTCTGCATCCGCAGCTCCCTCGTACGGGAGGTACAAAGTCCGTGAATCGATCATACAGCTATGACTGGTGACCTCAGAAAAGATTTGTGTGTGAAAGACTGATACACTTACATTTATAAATCCGAACCGTTCCATCCAGACGATTAATTCAGAAAATATCAAACCAGAAATGAACGCACGTTGGCTGTGTGAGAGAGAAGCTCATATCGACATTCTTTCACAGAAGAAAATCGGAAATGACGCGACACTCTCGGAATAGTTCCTCATTTGCATAATTTGTTCTGCTCGATGACTTTTGAATCCATAATTTATTCTCCGAAAATTTAAAGCGATTCCACTGGCCACAAAAGCCGGGGGGGGGGGGGGGGTTGGTACCAGAATCCAGTGACAATGTGATTGTTCCAATTCTTAGGTTTGAATTGTACAATCACAACCGTTCGGTACTTTCTAGTACGCTCACCAAGAACTCATCTCCACAAAATTATTCGAACCTCGGCGGAGAATCTGAAAGCGATCCTGCAAATCCATTTGAACATGTGTGACCGTATACTAATTAATAACGGCGAATACAGTATACCCAAGTCGAAGAAAGAGAATGTCAACAGGTTGCAAGTATCCACACCACATCTGGAGATAAATTCGATAGGATCAGGAAGTAATTCACACAGAGAGTTCTGAACAAGGGATATATGTACAGCTGATGGCATGAGCAGTGTTCGATGATAATAAATGCAGCTGCATGTGGTAAACGTGCAGTAACCAATTCTATCGAACAGAATAGAGCACTTATTTTCTTTGATTTTCTTTCCCACCTCTTGTTCTTGCTAATCTAGGATTAAAAACAAAAAAGAACGAGATGAAGCTCGGGGTCTGTCTGATACTAATACAGGTTTAGATCGTGTATTACAAGTTTCTGTGATTAGACCGCCCCTCCCCCACCCCCTCCCCCGTCCACTCCCCCCTTCCCCCTCCACCCAGATAAAATGTTTTTTAACTTAAAGGCGTCGTCGAGAAGAGAAAAAATCCCGTCGATTTTGGTTGTTTTTCGGAGGACTTGCTTATAAATATGTATCATATAATCTGTGATCACGATTGTTGGCCGGATGATTTCTAAGATTCGAATCCTGGAAGGCGAGTGCAGAAAAAAAAAAAAAAAAAAAGGAGGGGGGCAAAACCGAAGAGAAAACGACACGAGAGCCGGCAGACAGACGACACTGGGCAGTGACGCGCACACAGGCTACGGCAGAGTGTTGCACTAATAACGTGTCTGGCGATACTAGACCCTCACGGATCGATACTGGAACCGGCAGTGAGCCAACCAGCATAGTCAGCACTTGTGTGTCTGTGTCTGTGTGCCTGTGACTCCATCTCTCTCTCTCTCTCTCTCTCTCTCTCTCTCTCTCTCTCTCGCTCTCTCTCTCTCTCTCTCTCTCGATCAGTCGCTCGCTCGCTCGCTCGCTCGCTCTGTCTCTCCTCACTCGTGCACTCTCACACCCTCTGCGTGTATTCGATTCTCGCTCAGACTCTGTCTCTCTCGCTCTCTCTGTGGAAACATCAGCTGTTTGTCTGGTGGTAGGCCTTCACCCTGCACTGCACTGCACTCGTCTTGCAGAATAAAAGAAAATGCATGCACTGGAGACTGGGCGAAAGCACGGGATATGCGAGCACAGTGTGAAGGGACCCGGTCGGCAGGTGGCTTGACCTACTTCCCTTGCAGAGGCTGGGAGGGAGCGGAGTGGAGAGCGAAAAGGAAGCGAGGAAGGGAGGGAGGGAGCGACCGGGAGGCGCGGGAGGGTCGGGCAGCGATGGAAGGGAAAAGGGAAGCGAAGTCTTGGAACAGTTGAAGACTATCTTCGCAGACCCGTGGTGCCGGCGAAGCGTATCGATCGTCTCTCTTCACTCACACTGGTAGTACCGCGCCGCAGTACCCAAAAAACCTGTCCATGACCCAGATTGCCTGGAAAGGGGTCGCCGCTCACACACACACACACGCTCACTCTCTCTCCTCTCTCTTCTCTCACTTTCAGCTTCAGTCTTTGCCTTGCACAAGACCTGTTGAAGAAGAAAGGGTAGCCATAGGAAACATTTTCGTTTTCTATCATCTCTCTCTGTCTCTCCGTGCTTGTAGATGATCGATGCAAGTCCGTGCAGTGCAGCTGCACTCTGTGCTCATTTTGGCAGCCGGATCGGACACATGGTCAGTGAACGGCTGTGTGCTGGGAGGGTGGTGATGAAATCCAAGCAGCTGGGAGCAGCGGGACGGCCATAGCACGTGCAGTCAGTCGCTTGACTGTCTGTGTGGCCATGTTGCACAGCAGTGATGCAATAGTGACTGGTGACCAACGCAGTTGTCTGACCCGTCCTCCGACTCAGCTGCATTGACTCAGGCCCTACTCCTGTCCCTTGTCTGGCGTCTGGACATTTTTTATATTATTTCTTTTCATCTCTCTAACCACCGGTGGCTGGAATTCCCCGGTAACCAGCTGCAACACGCAAATAATCATGTGATATTTGTGGCGCAGAAAAATCACGCAACCTGTCGCTGGTAGTAGTCGACGAGAGAAGAGAGACTGTGGAGTGAACGGTGCCGAGGGGAAGGAAGACCAGCTCATTGTGGTTTTTACCACTGACCCGTCTGCTTCGACGTGCACTGGCATTCGCTTCCCCAAGTCTTATTCCTGCCTTCCACACTGTGAGTCTTTACCTACCTTCACAACGAAGAAGAACGAGAAGATGTGCCTTCGGTGGTGGCGGTGGTGTGTCGACGACTACCAAAGCGGAGTTGTGTGATAATAGTGAAACCCGTGGCTGTGTAGCTAGTTCCGTGGTGACCCGAGTAGGAGCGGAGCGAGCGAGCAGTACACAAGAAGAGATAGATGTTGATGGTAGCGCCTCTGGAGGCCGCACTGTCTGATCACTTCGATCTTGCAGCAGACGGCGGTATGGTGCGTCGGCGTGGTGCAGTGTTGTACAGTGTTGTGCATTGCAGGGCTGCGCGGTGACGGAGGGACAGACGGAGAGTAGGGAGGGAGGAAGGGCAGTGGCAGGCTGGTCGGTCGGTCGGTCCTACGGCACGGCACACAGCGCATGCAGTAGGAGGATGTGAGGTCTATGTGCCTGTACTGCGGCCCGAGACTGGTAGTAGCCGTGCAAGAAGAAATTCGTCTTTACTGTGTGGCTGACAATGGGCGACACGGCACACAGCTACCACAGCTGAGCTAGCCGACCCACCTCCTCCTCCTCCTCCTCCACCGCTTCCTTCACACTCAGCATCCCACCGGAACGTGACGTACTTTCTGCTCCCCAACCCCCACCTCTCCTGCCCTCACAGCCACCTACCTCATCCCTCCTCCCTGTTACACCCCCACCCCACCTCCCAGTCTCTTTTCTGCCTTCCTTGTTCCGCTCTCGTGGGCCTTACTTCGTGCGGCGTCCTTTCTTCGTCTCGTGCCTTCGCATCGGCGTTGCGTTGCGTGTGCTGCACGGCGTCGCCGCTCGTCCTCTTCGACGTCGTCACCGCTGTCCTCCTCATCCTCACGCCTGCCTTCGCGACGCTGACTACGTACTCCCGCTCCGGTCGCTTGCACCTCGAGCCGCGGGCACGTGGCGGGGGAAAGGGAAGGGGGTAGGCCGGGGCCGTGGGAGGTGCGCTTTTGCAGTGTCTGCGAGCTTGCTCTTTGCTCGCGGTCTTCGTCACCCCCTCACCCCCGTGTATTCGCTCCTCATCAGCTGACACTTTGGGCATCAAACCTTCAACTTCAAGGGGAGAGCAGCAGGTTGTGACAGTCGGCGGTGGTGGCTCTTTCGTGCGGGGAGGTAGCAAAGACCGGGCACTGTGTTTCTGCGTCTGCTGCTGTCAGAGGTGGCCACTTGTTGGCGGTTTGTGTGAAATGTTATGCCGTGTTCCGAGCAGGGAGGGTAGTAGGTAAGGAGGAGAGAGGAGGAGGAGCATCACATTCCTCCATTTCCCTCCCGATCCTGACGCACGTGGGCTTCGACTCGACACCAGCGACCATGGCCGCGGGCGCTGCAGGTATAACATTGCGCTCATTGCGAAGCAGACGACATAAAAAAAAAAAAAAGCCGAAAAAAGAGAGAGCATGACTCGTCTGCAGCCGATGTTTGTAGACAGTGCGTTTGTTTGTTTATGAAGAAAGTGCTCGTACCCTTGTCTCTTGTCGCTGGACTTTAAACACTGCTGTCACTTCTATGCATGCTTCGTGGTCAGTCTGTGTGCTTTTCCGTTCTTAATGCTTTTTTCGGTGTGTGTGGGTTTCGTTCAGCGGCGACTATTTTTGGTTTGGTCTCTTGTTTTCTCTCTGTGTTTGCTGCGGCTAACATTTCATTTCCCGTTGGTTTGTTTTCTGAATTTTTCTCTCGCGTTCTCTCCCTCACTGTGTCTATACTTCATTCCTTGCTGCTGTTCGAAAAAACATTGTTACATGCTTCCGAGAATAGTGCTTCTCGGCCCGGCCTGGCGTCAGTAATATATTTTCATACGAAAACAACGTCCCGTTCAATGGAGGAAACAGTGTTGTGTGAGTGTAAGTCAGATCATTAGGCTTCTGCTGGCAGCGGTATAGAGTACTTTATACTAAGCGATGTCAATTTAAACGTTCTGTAGAGGGAATAGTTAATGCTAAATTATGATAAATAAAATTTTACATTATTTTTAATCAGTAATAAACGTTGGAAGCACTGAATGCAGAAGCCCACAGCAGAAGTAAAATCACTACAAAGACCCTAAACAAAGACAAAACCCCCCACTTAAAGTGGTTTAATTAATATCTAGTTTAATGATTAAATGAATACACAAACTTACCATAAATGAGTGTAAATATGAATAGTTATAAATGAGTATTAATATGAACGATTTGTAAATAAATGCCTAATTATATAAAGAAGTAATAAACAAATGAATCAATGTTTTTTAATAAAAAGATGAATGAAGTCATTAAATATAAATAGCTCTCTGTGTCTATAACTGAATGGTAACTGCTTGTTTGAATGGATGACTGGATCATGGTATGAAATAAATGAAGAAATAAATTTATAGCCCTGTAAATCAGAGTTCTTAAGTTGTACCGAAAATTAATGTATGAGAAAAAATGTGTAAATGACAGGCTGATGAGCACTTGCTCTGGGCCTGCTTCAGTTGAACTTAAAGGGTAAAGAAACTGATGATGAATAGGATGGTATGACTCTGGCATTGACTACTGTGTATGCTAATATGTAGTGCTTTTGCACTTGCATTGACATTTGTGCTTACAAATCCAGATGAATCACTGAACACTGCCTGTGCATCCAGTGTACTGTGTTGCAAGGTGAAAACAATTTATAGAATGCTGGCAGTCAATTTTGTTTGAGATATGTTTAGGTAACTGTAATGCAGCTCACCACAATGGCTCCTGCAGCACTTGCAACTATGGTGGTGGGAAATACAGCTGTCGTAACTGTGATAGTGACCTTTTGATAACGGTGGTTGTCGTAATGAAAATAGTAGTTGTACTGCTGTGAATTTTCTGTTTTTTAATGATGTTACCTGACAGCAAATGGACGCATAGGTGTGGAAACCAACACTAAACCTCAAAAGAGAACTCAGAAAACAAAACAGGGGCAACCCCATGACTGTAAGGGACGTACGGGGCCCAGACCCTTCAGACGAAACAAAGCAGAGATCCATGTAAGTGGTCAGTTTCTAGAAGAAAGAAAACTAACAAAAGCATTGACAGACATACGCAGAAAGGATAACATCACCACCAACAAAAGAAAGACAACAACTAAATTGTGTAAGTATATAATCCCCAATAGACGATTGAATCAGGTAGCCAGACAAGGAAGCAACATGATCAGAACAGACTGCTTAATGATAGAAGTTGATAATCATCGCTGATACTATAGAGCAGCAGCATTGACAACAGGTAATAACTTCCTTGTTATAAAAGTACTTAAAGCAATCAACAAAGGAATGGACAATGTAACAGGTCCAATGATTGAATGAATAAATGTGTTAGAAATCCAAAAGATACAACAACAAAACTTTTAAAAACAACAACTATAGGTCAACAAATTGGTGAATGAATGAATGACATAAACAATAAGTTGGCAACGGACCACTCTGTAAATAAATGAACAAATAGGTAGCAGAACAGAGCCACTGGTTGACGCAATCTGAGCACAGACGAATGAAATAATGAAACTGACAAATAAACTGTTGAACAACCAAGCAAAATGTACAGTAAATATTTATGGCGGTAGATAATTTGTTAAACTAAAAAGCGGAGGCAGGGGTGACAAGGCAAGTTAATACAATTACTTACAGTTCTGAAGAGTGTGTTATGCGTTTGTATATATTTATACAATAATATTAATATACTGCGTTTCGCCCTAATACGACTGGAGTGGTTGTGTGGACGTTAAATACCGGCTGGCTTACTTGACAAGTTTGAACGATCAGCTCAGCGGCCTACAGCACCACCTCCTTCCCGTGAAAGCTGTGAAACAAAGGAGGAGAGGTAATAAACCCTTAAACTAGCTAAAGAGGTCCCGAAGTGAAGAATAACTTGCCCTTAAAGGGAACTCCAGGCAAAGACGCACATTGGCCTAGAATTGTAGAAAATGTGCAGATATTTCCATTGGCTTGGCTGTAATATTTGTGCAACAGAAGTTTTGTTTTGTTTTGCTTCGAATTTGATCTCCTTGGGGCACAGCCGTGTTGATTCGCTGTGCAGGCTACCAGTGGCTGTATTTTGGCGACTTTAAAACTTCGATTTTGAGCAAGCTAGACCAGAGATAGATTGAAGAACTGCCGGGAGTGTAGTTTCAAAGGGGAAAAATAACAAAAACAAAAACTCCATTCCTGTCCTTAGGTCTGTGATGCTTCCTCTCCCGGGATCCCCTGTAACGCGCTCCTATGCCTCAACCACAGCGGTTCTGCAGGAAATGAGATCGGCAGTGGTGTGAGCCACTTTTGTATTCCATCCATTCTCGTGGGTGCCAAATTCCCAAAGTCAGTAGTGTCCATAAACCACACGCATTTCGAAGAGAAAGATGAGCGGAAGCGGAAGTGCTTTCACGGGTGTCTGTCACCCTTCTGTTGATACAGCTGAAGTCCGAAACGGACAGAGCCGTAGACTTAGAGCATTTGTGTAGAGTCGGCAAACAAAGGGAGCTAACAGCGCTGGAGTGACGTCACACAGTTAACACGGCACAAACCCTGACCTAACAGCGCTGGATTGACGTCACACAGTTAAAATGGGACACAAACCCCAGACCCTTGGTAGCCTACTCCTGACTCGGGAAGGTTGCTGTATCTTTGTAGCATAATTGACTGTACAAGTTCTCTTCATACTGTTAGTAAATAAAACTGATTGCTGGTCACTGGACGCATGTGTTGCGTATAATTATGCACGCATGAACGTGGCCTAAAGCACAGAAAGCGCACGGCAGCTATCGCTCGACGTACAGATACAGATATTGGCGTGTAGCACCATAGCTGGACTGACCCTGCACACGTTTCGTTCCTAGTAATGATAAGTAAAAGTGATTGGTGTTATTGGGTATGTTTATTGGGTATGTTTATTGTGTATAATGATGCACGTTTATTAAATATGACTTAAAGCCAGCGACTGAAGTGATACTATGCAGAAATGTCTGTTTTACTCGCAAGTGAAGGATCGGTTTCAGGTGATGTTAAATTAAGACGCAAGGTAGATATGACGCCAGGTGTCGCTTGATTTATTTAACTGTAGTTTAAGTTACAGTATGTTTGTAAATATCGTATAAAATTTAAAATAGATGTGTGAACTATTACAGTCTGTTTTATCCCAGAAATTATTATTATATCGAATAATTCACTGTTGACGTTATGAATACTTACACTGCGCTTTCTGTTCATAAACAATCAAATTTTCCAGATATAATTATAATCGCCCTGAAATAACTGCATTGGTTGACTGGGCGTAAAATACCAACTTAATTACTGTATATATTTTGACTTTGTTGGGTCCAAAACGCATTTGTTTAAACAAAAGTGATACTAATAATAATGAGGTGCGCAGCCTAACTCAGACAACTACCTGACCTTTGTTAAAAAGTGATAAGACGCGCAGTCATTTTCAAGAAGACCGATGGCAGCACCCAGTTACTTTGTGCTTGAGATCAACAGAATTTTTGGAGTATGACGTGGAATTAGGTTACCGAGATACTGAACACAAAGTCACTGATAGCGCTAGATATTTCTCAAGCCGGTGTGACATTTATAAGGTGGCTAAAGTAGTTCACGGTAACCCGTCAGGTAGACGGCCGTCTGTACTACTACTACACCGTGCTCCCTTCCCCGTGTAGCGCGCGCACACGCACACACACACACACACACACACACACACACACACACACATTCGCTCGCAGGCACGCACACTCACGCACGCACGCACACACACAGTACACACACACACACACACACACACACACACACACACACACACACACACAAACAACAACAAAAACACCACGCCACACGCTTTCTGTGCTGCGTTGATTTGGGGAAGGGGAGGGGTCTTGTTTTTATATAAAAAGAAAAAATCGAGAACCGGTGAAATAAAATAACAGCCGATTGCTGATTTTGCTTCCGGTATATGCTGATTTTAACCGATTAAGTACCGGAAACTGTCCGTTAACGCAACCCTGAAATTTGTGTAAGACCAAAACGCTAAAAAAAAAAAAAAAAAAAAAAGCCAAACTACACAGTAAAGTAGTCAGATAACGTTGACTGCGTGTCAGCCGGTCAGTGGGTAGAGTCTGGGTTTCTCAGGCAGAGATGACTTCACCACGGTTCTGTGCGACTGTGCATACATACAGGGTATCAATGACAGACGCTCCCTCAGTCTGAGAGTTGAAGAGCTCTGTACCTTTTTCACGCCGAAAAAGGTGAGAACTACAGCCGCAAGCACAGAGCGGCTGCTGCAGCCGCACACTTTGCCGCGATAACTTGGCTTGAACTGTGGTTTTGTGGCGACAAAATCGACTTTGCAGCGGTGGCCGCCTCTCGTTTCTGTGTAGCTCTGCATAGCGCGTGCTGTCGTGGAAAGTTTGCTGCCGCAAAGGCGATTTGCGCCGTCAGTACTACTCTCCTGCTGCTGCCAATATTTGGCACCGTAGAAACGACCGCCAGTGATATCGGAGCAGCGGATCAAAGCCATAAACGCTTCCTGCAACCCTGTCCTCTCTTCAGGGAGCAGATACAAAAAACCTGACCCAGAAACACACAATGTAGTGAATTTCGACGTGCATACGAGACTTTGAGCTGACGCAGCCTCGTCAAACAAAGAAGAAGACGCACGCTCGAACTTCCTCTTCCCTTCTATAACTCGTCGTGTGTATCTCAGCACCAGTCATATTCGTGCCAGTACAGTCATACGATCGCTGGCTCCTTCCGATATATTACCGTGGCGTGGATGAATATTTCACTGTTGCTACCGACTCAGACTGAAGGACGGAACAAAACCGCAGCAAAAGGGATGTCGGTTGGTCCTTGGTCTAAATAAAAGCGAGCGGCGAGTCTGTCGCAGAAACAAAACTTATGATTTCAGTCCTTCGACATCATTGTGTAGTCTGCACAATTCGGCATAGCTTTTACACTGGAACACGCGCGAAATGTTTCTTCCTTGCCAGCTGCATCAAAAGTGTATCATCGCCTCCCCACCCACCCCCACCCCCTCCCCCAGTCTTCAAGAGGCTTTCTGTTTAAACGCTTCAAAATGGATCGTGCTTGTTAAGGATGATTTAGCGTTGCCATTGACGTCATAATCTGTTTCTTTGGGTGATAATTTTCCTGGATTGATTGGGCGGATTTATTACCATGGTATGTTATATTTCTGGTGATTCATTGCGCGTATTGTTTTTCGTCGTGAGCGTGTTCATTTCTGTGTTACTTACTGCCTTTACAAGACCACCGTCATGCACGGTGTAGTGTCAGCAGTTTAAGCATATTCTCAGTCGTTCGCTGCCTTTTAAACATCTGTTATCACATGAAGAATAATACGAATTATGTATGTTTGGCTAAGACCTATATTCCCAACACTATGATAAAAACACGCACGAGCGCGCGCGCACACACACGCGCGCGCGCACACACACATACACATACACATACACACACACACACACACACACACACACACACACACACACACACACACACACACACACACACACACACACACACCGCTGTTTCTCTCTCTTATGTCTCTGGTACGAACATGATATTCTCAGCTAGGATTACCGCAGTGTGGACCGCCCATCATTTTCTGATCTCGTCGTAAACAGGCATTTTGAATTAACAATCGATGTAGACAAACCGGAATTACATATTTTTATCGATTCGTCTCATATTTCGTGAACCACCATTACAAATAACTGCATCCCTTTTCCATTTGCCAGTCATACTCGCAAGAGATGTCTGCCTTGTTTACTGATCTACATGTAGGCTAAGGTATAAACGTACACCACAGACCTTTCTTCTTCCGTAAATTTTCTGTTTAAACTTTTCTACTTTTACTGACGTATACGCCTGATATTACATATATCATATAATTTATGTCTTCTGTGTAAATGTGTGAAGTGGAGATCTTTTGGCGCCTGTTGCAGCCATACCAGTAGAAGGAAAAACGTGTCATCTTGGTCATGATGAAGTTATCGTCTCTTTGAGTTCTGACTTTCTGCCTCTTTTTCCTTGGAACGGTAGCATTTCAGTAGTAACGAAGAGCAAAGACGGAGACGAATCAGAGTCTGTTATTGCGGCGGTACAGAGAAAGTCTGTTCGTTTATTCGGTTTGATTCTTTGCATCTACAAGAAAGAGCCTGGCATCAGCGAGATATGCATCTTGAGTCTTACACCCCGTTGACTGGGACAAATTCTTTGTGACTGTGACTGTAAACTCTTAACAGTGCAAGTACTTCCTCTTTTGGGTGTACAGTCTCAGAGAAGATGCTTGCGCTCGAGTCAGCCTGTGCCAAACTGGATTAAACAACGAGAAGTATTCCTGTTTGAATCTTGATAACTTTGACCAAAAGATGTTGTGACCAACAGATGTTGTGAGCACACCAGGATGAGGCCAGGTCTCTGGTGAGGTCAGACACTTTAAGTTTAAACACGAATACAACTTTATTGCCAAGTGTCGATACACTGATTGCACAAGGAATGTTTTGTGGTGCCAAGTGCACTCATCACACGTTCACTCCAATCATAGAACATTTAATTACAACAGCAAAAAATAAATAAATATATATATATTATAAATAATAATAAAATCCTGGTAAAAAGTCATTCATAAATAACAACATGAGAAAATCCCACTGGCATCAAGCTGTGCATATCACATAAAATTGCCCGTTCCCGAGGACCCCCTCTTAAAAGTTACTGTCCTAATAAAAGCAATTATAAGAATTATCTACAACAAATTAATTAATTAACCCCGCCGGCTTACACCCCTGGCCACTACCACCCTGACCCATCCAAGATCCTAGGCACTAAAAACTGAAAGCATCCCTGCCTGGACTCAATTGACACGGGAATGGGCCTAGTGTAAGCTCGCCAATAGATGTCACTAGCCTGTTACACCCAACGCCCCCCACCCCACCCCCCCTCCCCGCTACCCCCACCCTCACTGCATTCTCATAGTTGTTTTAGTTATGTGGTTCTGGTAGTAGGTAATAATATTTTGTAAGGCAGCGATGCAATGTTGTTAGTATTGTTAAAATGCGATAGCGTTCTGTCGAGGGGGGGGGTGTGTGTGTGTGTGTGGGGGGGGGGGGGTTTAGTTATATGGTTCTGGTAGTAGGTAATAATATTTTGTAAGGCAGCGATGCAATGTTGTTAGTATTGTTAAAATGCGATAGCGTTCTGTCGAGGGTGTGTGTGTGTGTGTGTGTGGGGGGGGGGGGGGGGGGGGGGCGCGTTGGAGATGTTAGGCTATCTTCTGAGAACGAAAGAGTGGGTTTCATAAGAGACAGATCGAAACCGACACCGCAAAATAAGATATACAATGAAACCACGCACTGGCTTATGCTGTCTGTCTTTCCTTTCCTCATATTTGACTCTCTTTGGAAGAACATCGATTCTACCCTCGCCGCAATCCGTTTGTTACGGTGGTATTTCACAATGTAGACAAAAAGTCAAACCGCGCTGTAATCAATTAGACTGGAATGAAGAGTCGGGTCACCTCCTGTATTTCACAATGACAGTTAAAAAAGAAACGAAGGAAAGAAATGAAGAAGTCAAACATCGAACAGCCTCTTAACCTTTCCGTTTTATTCGTAGACAGCTTCACAGATTTCCGTTAGAACTCGATGCAATGTCTGAGAGAGACCTTTTAGTTGCGGTATTTAAGAAAAATGTTTTACGATGACGGTTATTCACATAGACAGGGCCTCCCTGACACCTGGCGCCGTGATGACGCCTTTCCGATTCTCTCTAACCAAAGGCATGTTGGAGAAAAGGGGGCTGACCGAACAACACAGGATCACAGTTATAAATGTCTTTGTATTAAAGTCACGTGATGTGCAGTTTCTTGGTGGTCCTGTTGCTGATGTTCTTCTGCTGCAAGGAACAGCCACAAAATTCGTCATTCATGATGGGCTGGGAAAGTTTTATTTTTTCTGATGAGATAATAAAGTAATCTTGAATCTTGAAGTCAGTTTCATGGCCCGTGCCTCTGTTGTTACAAGGACGGGTGGTGAAGTCTTGAAGAGACCATAAGGACCGAATGGTACTGTGTGGTGTTCATAGACCCATAACCTTTATGAACATAAAGGCGAGCAGAATGGGATTCGAACCTCGGTCTTACTAATCCAGCGGCGCCTAAGACTGCTACCAGACATTACCTGCTCACTGGTGTTGCCGATGACTGCGTGCATTATTATACACAGAGGCGATTTCAGGTGTACAGCTTTTGATGTTCCGCCGGCTTAGAAATTGCTGGGTGAGGTGTGTTTATGTAAACCATGATCTGAAGATACACAACATGAACTGTGGGGCACTGGGCTTGCCTGCAATCTCTTCTTCTGATTGTTCAAATAATATATCGGGCCATCAAGGGCTGTAGTGCACGGATGTGTGATGGTTCCTTCAGCGTAAGATGGAATTTGTGGATTTGGGTTAGGTTGAGTTTTGCCGCAACCCCCCCCCCCCTCTCCCCCCCCCCCCACACACAACACACACCTCCACCACCACCACCACCACCACCACCACCCCCAAAAAATCAGTCACCCACAAACTTTCCAGGACATGTAATAAAGTAGCTTTATTATTTAGTTAGTCCTGGCGATTCTTGTTCGGATTTGAGTGTGTTTGTCGGTGGATGGATTTTTTCTGTGTTTGTTTTACTTCATATTTTGAGAACTCAGTAGTTTTAAAATTAGCCTAAAATACAATTGTGAAAAGACTTACAAGAAAGAAAGAAAGAACGTTGTGGTTTTGGTTGATGTTGCGATATTGTGTGATTTTATTTTTATGGGACTGTTGGCTCGTTTCTTAGTTTATTTTTAATCATTAAATAATCTCGTCTGAGAACATAAAAGTAAGAAGAAAAGTCCTGAAGGTTGACCACAAAGTTGCCGTAATTGTTTTAATTTTATTATGTGAACTAAAACATTGACACTCATGCAGAGAATGTGAGGTCTTTGTCTCGAACAAAAACCGGAAGAAAAGAAGAAGAAGAAGAAGAAAAAAGCACCCACCAACGCCTCGTGACCTCTTCAAACAAGGCTGATATTGCACTGAGTGAAAAGCCAACAGACCGTTGTGTTGGGGAGTGCTGTCCCTTGGGGGATGTGTGGCTCCCGGGGTGTTCCGTAGAGTGAGAGTGCGTTCACCGCTGACTCTGGGTCACAGAAACAGCCCGTACCATTTATACACGTAAGACTAGGAGTAGGACTGATAATTCAGTTAACGCTGGCGCTTTTGTATGTGTTTTTGTTTGTTTATTCGTGCTGATGAGACCGAGGCTGGTGACTGAGTGTAAAATGCCAAGCATTTAGTTCTACGGTTTGTTTGTTTTTGTGTTTGTTTTAGGCTTTAGCCTGTGGTCATATTTACAAGCGACTGCTGATAAGCAGAATCACGTGCAGTTTGTGTGCATTTATTACTGGCTATCACGATGAGTAATGATTGGAAAATTAAGTATACTAATTTTTAGTTATTGTGCAGTATGAAGAAAATGTACCGGCCAGTTATTCGCGTTATTTTTATTTTATTTTTTAAAATCATATTTCTTTTCTTTTCTTTTTTGATGTTTGAAGTCATTAATTCTCTGTCCACAATCCTCTGAAAATCGTTTCGTTGTTGGTGAAAACCTTTTTGAAAAAGGTACTGAAAGACCATGATTATACAGAAACCGTGCACTTCGTTTTTAAGTCAGGGGTCAAGCTAAGATGAAGAAGAAAAATCTCATAAATTTTGCATGGTCCCCGCCAAGACTTTCAACTATCGATTTTTTTTTTTGGTCCCCTCTGTCCGCTCGCACATAGTGTTAGTACTAGTACTTATCGATTTTCCCTTTTATCCCCAGTAGCAGGAGAAAGTGACTTCGGAGCACATTATGAAAGCACGACTTTTCCGCCGCAGATTTCGCAAAATTGATAGCATGCTAGAAAAGTAATGGGGGGCCTGTCTAAAAATAGCTCGCCGAACCCCCTCAGCACTCTGGCTGGCGGTCTGGGTCTGGTCTGCGGTACCGTAATGGTGAAGAAGGTTGGGGGGAGTTATGGTTGGTACTCCCTTTTTCTCGCCGCTCCTCGCCGACTCGGACGTGGGGTCTCTGCTAACCCCTTCCGGTTTGCGTTTACCCCGAGGTGAAATGGAGGCCGGCTTTACAAAAAAAAAAAAAAAAAGGGGGGGGGGGGGGGGGGGGCGGAATGCTGAAAATGGTCTGTAATAATAAATAGTACGGGTAATAATTCCTAAAAATGACCAGACGAGGGAGTAATTGGCGCTGAAAAGACGCCACATGAACACAACAACAAAGACCGGAGTCACCTACGGTAGCTCTCACGTGGCGTACGTGTAAACACAAGGCACATAAATTCCACCAAAGGTACACTAGTCAGTTAGACATAGAGGTAGCGCGAATCTGTCACTGCTGGCTTTTCTCGAAGAAAGCAACCCGTGTCATTGTTTGTCGTGAGAGAAATTCCCACTCTGAATAAATAGATTGTTTACGTAAATGGTTAAAATGTTGATTAAAATCATAGTTAATGAAGATAATGAATAAAACTGTTTGGCTGGATAGATTTTTTTTAATTAGATACAGTTACGTAAAAGCAAATTGTTTGAGTCAATAAGTGAAAATAATAGGTTAACGAAACGGTTATATTAATGAGCAATAAAATATGTCAACAATTAAAGGGACAAATGATTAAAAACAAGCTGTAAATGTAGGCATATTTAAATGAAGAAGTAAGTGTAAAGAAAGAGGAAGAAATATATATATATAAATGTATGCTTGAAATAAACAATAACACTAATACATCACATTACATGACAGTAATGAATGCATATTTGTTTAAAAAAAAAAAAAAAAAGTAAACTTAAACAACAAAGAAACATACTGATATATACACAGTGCAATACGAATCACACAGTCGAATGTTAATGCTGTAGTTTACTTACACGAGTAAGGTTTACATAAATATAATTGTTACTTATTACATAAGTATAATTATTAGTTATGAATTTGGTACACTTTATTAACCATATACAGAGCTTAATCATGAATCTAGATTTCTCTGCATTCATAATGAAGACAAAATGTTGTTATGAGCTAATACATGTGCAGACTGTTTTCATTATCAGAACTAATTCATTTCCCCTTTCTCATGGATTTTATTATGCTGGGGGAAGGGTGACGGGGGTGGGGGTGGGGGGTGGGGGGGGCAGCGGAAGGATGTCACAGGTACTGGTGAACGACGACGACGACGAGAGTAGTAGTATGTATCTAAAAATTGATTTGTTTGGAAACGCTTGTATTCATTGTACAGTGCTGCTGTGATTATTATAACAATTTGTTTATCATTTTTCAGGACCATTAGAATGACGACTTTTTTTTTTTTATATAGTTTTTTTGTTAACGCTTTCTTTGCTCCTTATTCCGACCACATCAGTTTCTAGTCCATATGTTTTTTATGATGAATAGGTCGAAATCCTGCTGTCGCTGATGAACCATCTGCATTAGCCCATCCTAATCCAAGTTTGTTCCTCTGTTGTTCTTGCACTAAGCGTCATTGTTCCATTAAGAAAAGGAACACACAAACAAACAAAAAACACCGTCATGCTAACCTAGTTTATAAAAGAACAAAGTTATTTGTAGATTGCTATCGCCACACATCGTTCTGCACACCAAACTGGCTTCATACATTACCGCAAACAACAGCGTTGTTTGCTTGTCTAGCTACCTGTGTCCTTTCAGCTGTCACCACACCCAGCTAGGCAAATAGACCAGTAAGTAAGTAGCTTGGGGTTTTACGCCTAGTCAGCCAGTACGGTTATAGCAGGGTCGAACAGACCAACAACAACAACAAAAGAGATGCAGACGAAGAAAAAATGTTCGGATTGTAAATCGAAAAACCCAAACACAGAGTTCACCAGGCTGCAAGCAGCTGGTCCGATTACGCTGTTTATGTTGGAGCATGAAGGACAATTATGGCGGGCTTTGGAACAATGAACACGCGTTCGTTTGCCTCAGCCTGTCACAGCTTTAGTGAACATTTTTAACCCTCTACAACTGATTGTGTTGCGTTCAAGTTCGGACATTTTTAACTCCCTACAACTGATTGTGTTGCGTTGAAGTTCGGACATTGTGTTGCGTTGAAGTTCGGACATTTTAAACCCCCTACAACTGATTGTGTTGCTTTGAAGTTCGGACATTTTAAACCCCCTACAACTGATTGTGTTGCGTTGAAGTTCGGACATTTTAAACCCCCTACAACTGATTGTGTTGCGTTGAAGTTCGGACATTTTAAACCCCCTACAACTGATTGTGTTGCGTTGAAGTTCGGACATTTTAAACCCCCTACAACTGATTGTGTTGCGTTGAAGTTCGGACATTTTAAACCCCCTACAACTGATTGTGTTGCGTAGACATTTTGGGCATTTTAAATTGTGTTGAAATTCGGACATTATAAACCCCCTACAACTGATTTTTATTTTATTGAAATTCTGACATTTTTAAAGCACCTAAATTACAAAGTTGAACGTTTTAAGCCTGGCTGCAGCTGAATGTGTTTTGTTGAAATTTGGACATTTTAGATCTGTTATGACTAACAATTCAGATATTTTAAACTTGCTACAAATGATTCTGTTCAGTATTTTGTTAAAAATCGGGCGGCGTTGAAGTCTCTCTGAAACTTGCAATCACTAATCTTGATAGTAACTCGCCATCCGAAGAACTTTTCCAGTACATAAACAACTGGTGTGACATGCTACAATAAATTTAGTGGAGTTCTTGTTTACATATAATTGAGAACTATAGCTTGACACCGGAGTATATTTCCATTCGTGATATTATCTGGCGATGCAACAGTGGGTATCTGTAGTACACAGCTGTGAAACGTGCTTGCCGGCGGAAATGTCGGTCACATACTGCTGTGCTGGCGACGGCTGGCGATTTTACAGTTCTCACTCTCAGTCTCACTCTCAGCCACGGATACACAGTTCTGTGGCCATTTTTGCTTACAATCTCGGCCTACTTGCTGTTGATCCTCTAGCCGTCGGACTGTTTACCTACTTGCGTTATTCACTGAAAAGAATGTCAGGTGTGTAGATTTTGTTGTGTTTGAGTGGCTGATGTGTGGGGGAAAAAAAAAGGTGTGGGGTAGGTGTGTGTGTGTGTGTGTGGGTGGGGGGGGGGTCGTACTCATAGTGAATATTCTGTATGCTGGAGGGGTGGGGTGGAGACTGTATGTGTAATTTGTATTATGTTTTCTTTTTCTAACACGAAAATCCACCAACATCCAACCGAAATAGTGTTCAAGGCAACATAAACAAAGCAACATACAACCAGAACAAAGTATACTTAACAAGAAACACACACTGGCAAAAACTAGAAGTTTTAAGTGCCTAGAGTGAGTGACATTTTCGTAATGTTCTCTCTCTCTCTCTCTCTCTCTCTCTCTCTCTCTCTCTCTCTCTCTCTCTCTCTCTCTCTCTGTCTGTCTGTCTGTCTGTCTGTCTCTCTCTCTGTTACATGGGATTGCACAGAGAGAGAGAGAGAGAGAGAGAGAGAGAGAGAGAGAGAGAGAGAGAGAGAGAGAGAGAGAGAGAGTGTGTATGTTTGTGTGTATGTGTGTGTGTGTGTGTGTGTGTGTGAGAGAGAGAGAGAGAGAGAGAGAGAGAGAGAGAGAGAGAGAGAGAGAGAGAGAGAGAGAGATCGATGACAGGCCGACGAAAGGCCGGGCAGTGGGTCAGGGTGTGCCGGTGTCATCTCACTGTCCCATGCCGCAGTCAGTCTTTCGCGCTGTGACCTCATTTCGCGGGGAAAACCCCTCTTTCCGGGCACGCAGTGCGCCATGTTGGATGAAACTAGGTCAAGTTGTCCAGGCAGAACTTTCACCCACCAAGGGGAAGCGGTTAGAGCAGCAGCACAGGGGTGTGGGGACTCAGGGGGTCGGGGATGAGTTAGGGAAGGGGGGTTGTCAAACGATGCACAAGGAGACGGGAGAGATGGGAATTAATGTTTGTAAAATGCTGTCCGTCCCCGACCGCGAATGTTTTAGGATTGGCTGCGTGAACTTGGCGCCCGGACAAAACCCGGGTGTTGGTGTCGTTGGGAGGGGGGGTACGAAAACTTGGACAACCTTAGAAAAAGGATAAACCAAGCCCCACTTCCGCTATTTATTTTCAAACCAAACTGACGCCGCTCCTAAACTGTAGAACCAGTCGACAGTTTCTTTCACACACACACACACACACACCACACACACACACACACACACACACACACACACACACACACACACACACACACACACACACACACACACACAGAGAAGGGGGGGGGGAGGGGACGAAGAAAAAGAAAAAAGAAAGCCGGGCTCCTCAATATTTGATTTTGGAGAGGAAGGAGGGAAAAAAGTCCCTAATTTTCTGGCGGCCCGCGGACCAAGCCAGGGACTGGAGAATTAAGTGTCCTTCGTGAGGTAATTTCAATGTCATGATATTGATTGGAATCTGAACCGTGGCACTGACTGATGATTTAGCTCCCGGTGAATTATATGTTGAAACCGTCGTCTGGGTGCACATAGTAGTTTACAAAATCCTCCCAGTCATTTTGATTTAATTTTGAGGCTGAGGAAATAAATACGGTGGGCGGAGAGAACGAGTTCCTGCGAAGTATATATTTGGGTTATTGTTACGCAAGAGTATGAATTTAGTGTGAAAAGATACTTTCGCGCGATTGTTCGGGCGTCTATCCTTTTCTCTCTGATTGTTAGTTGTAGGAGTGTCTCCCGTTTCTTCTTCACTCTCTGTTGGTTGTAGGAGTGTCTCCTGTTTATTCTTCACTCTGTGTTAGTTGTAGGAGTGTCTCCCGTTTCTTCTTCACTCTCTGTTTTGGTTGTAGGAATGTCTCCCGTTTCTTCTTTACTCTTTGTTCGTTGTAGGAATCTCGCCAGTTTCTTCTTCACTCTTTGTTCGTTGTAGGAATATCTCCTGTTTCTGGTTGCAGGAATGTCTCCTGTTTCTTCTTCACTCTGTGTTGGTTGTAGGAATATCTCCTGTTTCTTCTTCACTCTGTGTTGGTTGTAAGAATGTCTCCTGTTTCTTCTTCACTCTGTGTTGGTTGTAGGAATGTCGCCAGTTTCTTCTTCACTCTGTGTTGTTTGTAGGAATGTCTCCTGTTTCTTCTTCACTCTTTGTTGAGTGTAGGAATGTCCCCTGTTGTTGATGACTGGGCGTAAAACACCAACTTACTTACTTACTTCCTCCTGTTGTTGGTTGTAGGAATGTCTCCTGTTGGTGGTTGTAGGACTGTCTCCTGCTGTTGGTTGTAGGAATATCTCCTGTTGTTCTTCTCTCTTCTTAAGTCTCCCCCAGCTTCGTGTCTTTTTTTTTCTTGTCTTTTTTTTTTCTTCGTCTTCTTTAGCTCTAATGGGACATGTGCTGGGTTAAAGGGCGTTAAAGCAACATTTACCTTTCTTGTTCCTCTTCGTTTTCTTCAGCAGACCGGTTTCACTTTGTGTTTAGTGTGTGAACTGATACTGACTGTCGACTTTTGAACATATCCCCAATGCCATACTTCGCCCAGATAATTATAACCAACATGCTTGACTATGCTATTTATCCATTTTCTGTCTTTGTTCTTCTTCCCCGCCTCATCCACTTCCTTCTTGTTCTTTTTCTTCTTTCTGGAGTTCTTCTGATATCTTGTCTGTGTTGACAGAGCATCGCTTAGATTATTCCTTTTCCCCAAACACTGGAGTTCGTGCGCTCCTGTTGGTTGCTTTTGGCTTCCCATCATCGTTTCATGGATTTGTGTCTGGTTCCTGTCTGTGTCTGTACAGGAAGTGACGAAAGAGTGAACGGTGATGCTGTGTTTCAAAAACTTAGCAAACCAGCAAGCAAGCATCTCGGTCTCGAAGATAATATTGACTAGTATAAAAGAAAATATACTATAACTGGAGTGGAAAGTCTTCGAGCAACATGCAAAGCAAGCGACAAATGGAGCGACTAAATAAGCGACTAAGCAACCGACAGTAAACATGTCCATGGCAGAGAGACATGATTGGTGTATTAGTATTTAATAATGATAATAATGAAAATTTATAAGCGCCCTGTCTATCGGCTCTTACAAAAGCAAGAATAGTGACAGCATGCTACCATTTTTTTTAAACGTTATTCATCCACCTATTTCCTAGCGCGCGCGCGCGCACACACACACACACACACACACACACACACACACACACACACACACACACACACCACACACACACTTAAATTAAAAACAAATACGCAGCTTAATCCATGGAGAAGAATAAATAAGTAAAGCCAATGTTCGATGCACAACACATGGTAGTATGGCGTTCACAAAACGTGCGCCGAGACGGTAACAATTTCACGTGGCACCAGCCATCTAAAAACCAAACAGCACTGCAAGAAACACATCTTCAGAAACGTGCTGTAAAGGTCTCTGATTCAGAGTCACATACAACAAGAGCGCAAGGAGTCTGGTCGAGAGCAGCGAACAGTGCTATATAAAAGCGGTCAGCAACAGCAGTAGACAGTAGACTGTCACGCAGTGGCATAAGATCCAAACACAAAAAGGTTCAAAGGAACGCTTATTTATTTTACGCCGGACACACAGTATGCACATTTTTGGGGTAATCCCTTTTATCAAGCCTCAAAACGACACTTAAACAACAGAAAAAACGGTTAAAAACGATAAAATAACAGAAAAACACTTATCTTGTTTTGGTTGAGTTTTTGCTGCTTGTTCGGTGCTTACATGGGAGATTGGCATGAGATATTTGTGGTCAGGTGAGACTGAGACTAATGAGAGTGGCCGTCTGCAATTCAGGTCTGTGTTGCTGTGTTCATCTGACATCTTTCGAGCGCTAATTAGCTCCCTTGGTTAAAACAAAGTTTTATTCATTCATCGTAATCATGAGCTCAACAAATACGTACAGGAAACACAAAAGCAGCATGCTTATTTGAGTGTTACCTATTAGCTCCCTTGTTTATGAAAAGCTTATGAAAATTGTTTTAAAATATGTATTGACTTGTGACAATGTTTTATCGTCCAGAGGTGACCAGTGCGGTTGACAGGGCGTTAAAATCCAGTTATATTGGTTGCATTGGTACAGAGAAATAAATTTAAGGAAGAATTTGAAAGGGCTGTAATGAAAGAATGAAGCTGTCTACCGCTTGGAGCTTTTCCGTTTTTAAAAGGTTGACACCAACGTATTACATCGGAATTAACTCCCCCCAGAGTAAAACCCCACCACACGCGACTTTGTAATATATATAGATATATATAATAGCTTTCACCGCTCTATTTAGACCGAAGCGCGACTGAAATTTACCTGGGGCCAGACTGAGAAGATACTACTTCAAAGAATGTTTTCAGGCTGACACCTTGGAAACGTTTGGGATAATAGTAAATTTGATTTTATATTATTATTATTATTGTTGTTTGTGCCATGATAACCGATACTGGCGGACGCTCCATTTTGCGTCCAACCTGAAGCGTGATGGTGCTAAGCGCTGTATCAACGGAAACCGTGGCGCTACTTTTGACCCCATTCAGAATGAAAATAGCTCACACACGATACAAAACAACGCAGTGCAATACGAAGTACACGACAGCTTAGTTTTGTTACGTTTGAGGAAATTAGTTTGGCAGTAAGTAGTAAGAACGCGACGAGGATA
>CAUZXP010000255.1:0-36879 GCA_963584105.1 Alviniconcha strummeri
AATTGTACCATACCCTCCATTTCAGGCATACTCGGCGACACAGGTGTGCACAAGCATAAGACGGGATTAATCAATTTGTTGTAGGCTAATCAATACCACACGCAGTTCTTTGATATCGAAACTGGCTCAACATATAAACACACAAGGACACACATTTACATGTTAGCCTCGGAGTGACTTAATCGTCACAGTCTGAAACTGAACGAGGCTCAGACCAGAGCGGAAGTAAGAGGCCCTTGATGGAATGATGTTTTGTTTCCAGAGGCCCTGTGTGCGTTGTATGCTTGACACTTACAACAGTTATAACTGTGTGTTGCGTCACTTATGAATTATTGGTAGGACTGACGTATGAATTATGATATGCCTGTGCGTTTTTGTTTGCTTGTTTGTTTGGTGGTGTTGTTTGTGGAGGTGGTGGTGATGGTGGTGGTGGTGGTGTGTGTGTGGGTGGGTGGGTGGAGCTGGGCGGGAGGGGGCTGGGAATGTTGGGGGGGGGGTCTGTGTGTGTGTGGGGGGGGGGAGCGTTTGTTTCTATTAATTGATGTCAGTTTGTTTGTTTTTCGATATTTTTTCTTTATACTTTACTGGTCGCATTCTCTCCCCGAATGGATACTGTAATATTATATGTCTGTTTTTGTTTTTGTTTTTTGTTTTAGCTCAAAAGACAACTTTATTGACTAGTATTGGTTTTATGTAATCATTTCAACTTCACTGGCCCATGAGATGCAGCTATAACGCGTCGTATTTGTCAACAAATTATGTATTTTGGAATATGTTGTTGTTTTTTAAATCTTCTTTTATTCCAGTTCTCTCTCTCTCTCTCTCCTCCTCCCCCCTCTCTCTCTTTCGCTGTGCGCCTCTCTTTCTGTCTGAGCACCGTTTGTGTGTGTGTGTGTGTGTGTGTGTGTGTGTGTGTGTGTGTGTGTGTGTGTGTGTGTGTGTGTGTGTGTGTTATGTGTACGTGTGCGCGCATGAGCGTGTGTGTGTGTTTGTGTGTGTTACGTGTATGTGTGCGCGTATGAGCGTGTGGGGGTGGGGGGTGCGCGCGCGCGTGTGTGTGTGAGTGTGTGTGTGTGCGCGCGTGCGCGTGCTCTAGCGCGCCCGAGCGTCTGTGTATATGAAAATCACTGTTTTCTTTCAGGACGGTTTCAGTCAAACCTCGAAATGTAAACCACAACAACAACAAACCGAACTTTACATGTATACACTCCTACCGTGTTTTTCGCTATTTCCTCCTCAAGTTCTACCTCTCACGCTGGTACATATTCTCTCGTCCGCAGTGCAAGCCAGCCCCAAACCCAGGCGCAAGCAGAACCTGTCCACCATGCTGCTGTCCAAGCTGGCCTCCATCGACTCCAAGGACATCCGCCAGCACATCGACGTCCAGCACCACCACGAGGAGATCTACGGTGACGTGCACCTCGTGCACGCCGACGGCTCGCCGGCCCGCGCCGCCAACACCTCCAACTTCGACTCGGTCAACGAGAACGTGGAGCTGATCCTCAAGCAAGGCAAGGCCTTCGTCATCATCAAGGTCATCGCCGAGCGCATCGTGCCCATCGACTACGAGTTCAACGTCTGGCGCAAGTCGCAGGCCATCGTCACCCGGAACATCGAGATCGACCTGCACGCCACGGAGCAGCGGAGGCGCCTCTACGAGCACGTCATGGAGACCGGGGGCCGCATGCCGGACGCTCTGGAAGGCTCGAGGAGGGGCGACTACCACCGCGACGACTACGGCGCGGCCACCATGAGGTCCGATCGGCGTTCCGGCCGCGCTCAGGAGGGAGAAGAGGAGGAGCACAAGCTGAGCTCGCTGGAGACGCTGCGGCTGTTCTCGCAGATCCTGGAGGTGGCGGAGGGCAAAGGGGACACGGAGGACACGGAGATGAGAACCAGGCAGGAGATCGGGCAGCTGCCGGGGCCCGCGTCCTCCATGGACCTGCTGTACTGAGGGTCGCGCTCTGCGTGTGTGTGTGTGTGTGTGTGTGTGTGTGTGTGTGTGTGTGTGTGTGTGTGTGTGTGTGTGTGTGTGTGTGTGTGTCGGTCGGTCGGTCGGCCTGTCGAGGGTGAAGGAAGACTGATACTGACAGAAGTGTGAAAACCCCGTGGTGATGTCTCTCGGGTCTACATCGGCTTTCCTGGTGCAGAGGGTCTGTCGAGGGTGAAGGAGGACTAAAGAAGTGAAAAACCCAGCACTGAAGGTGTGTTGAGAGTGAACGAAGACAGGAACGAAAACCAAGAAAAGGGACGAGAGTGTCTCTTGGCTCTTCGATGGCTTCATGTGCTTTCAATTCCATCCAAGGCGAAATAAAAACGACAAGGAGAACCCAGAAAGAGACGTGGTAGTGTTTAACAAGGCTGACTTCCTGGGTCTTCTGTGGTGGTGGACCTCGTGTGCTTAGGCTCAGTCGGTGGTGAGTAAGTAAGTAACTTGGTGTTTTACGCCCAGTCAACCATTACGGTTATATCGGTTGTGAACAGAGATAGAAAATGAGAACCAAGAAGATGTAAGTGCCACCAAGGCCATTTTCTGGATCTGCGATGGCTTTCCTGTAACTGAGGATCACTCGGTGGGGAACAGAAATAGAAAGTGAGAACCAAGAAGAAGATGGTGGTGCCACCAAGGCTGTCTTCTGGATCTGCGGTTCTTTTCTTGAACTGAAGATGAATACAAAAACAGAAGCGAAAACCAAGCCGGAGAAAGCCGTCTATCACGGCTTCCTTGTTCTGAACTCGAAAGTCTTTCAAAAGAAGAGTAAAAAAAATAAAAAAATAAAAATACAACGAACATGCAGACAAAACATGGAAGGTGAGACTTCTTCCTACATCTGCCATGAGCCAGTACTAAGCTGCCATCGATTCTTTCGGTCATGATGATTTCATGACACCGAAACGAGCCAGGCTTTAAGATCAAAGTAGGTGCTTGCGTGACTATACTTCGCTCAGACAGCGAATCGGTCGATCCTGCCTTCAATGGCTGTAAGGAGAGGTCTGAAATTTGAGCAGTGGGACGAAGACATGTAAACTTGGTGCACGCTCAGGATGGATATGTTTTGGTTTGGGGGGACGTATTTTCCCGCAACTATGATCCCCATATATATAACAAAATAGAAGTTTTCTTTCGGAGTGGATATTATCTCCCGCAATTAAAGGGGACATGACGAAGAACGCATACAGAAGATGGTAATATTTTCGGAAACTTTTGCTGCCTTTGCAATGGTTGATTATTTAAATATATATATATACCCTGAACTTATGAGAGTCTCTGTTGGAGTTTTTCGAGCGCAGAGGTTTACGTACTATCTTCATGAATGATCTGAACCGCATTCTGCACCAACTGAACTTGGCCAAAAATACCAGTGAGAGCAATATAAGGCGACCGACTCGTCGTCACTGAATTGATCACTACGTTGGAAGTGGATGTGTATATGTATATTCTTTGTGACCATATGAATGCGTTTTTGAGGTGGTAAGAACGTGTTACCGGCGTGATAAACATTCCCAGGACAGATTCGTCAGTTTCGTTAAATTTCGTTTGCTGCAAGTTAAAAAACAACAACAACACAGAGTCGCTGAGCTGACCCAAAGTTTCTTCTGTTTGGAGCTTGATCCCGCAGAGGGTTGGTCGTTCGTGTCTTGTTCAATTTGTTGATTGCTAAGGCAGTGTACGGTTTGAAAAATAGAAGAAAAGAGTTTGAATGGCATCGAGATGGCCTCTCGCGTGAGAGAGGGTTGTACAGAATTTCTGAAGTACCTTGTGTTCCTTTGGAACCGACAGAGTGACGCATTAGCGCATCTCTTACGTAACTCGACGTCATTTAATCAGTGATATTCTGGACTCGGAACGTGTGTGTGTATACTGTGTATGTTTTCTTTCGTTTGAGATTGCTTCACACATTTGTAACCAAAGCTCGCCGCGTAGTGTGCGTAAAAAAAAAACAGGTTTCGACTTTAAAACCCGTTAGCTTTTCTGTATTGTGTCTTTTGCAACATATGTTGTAAATATGTAAAAATGGTATGCTTTCGAAACAGACTGAAAACTACAGAAAACCTTCTCTTTTTTCTCTCTCTTTTTTTCTAGCTGTAATTTGTCATTTCGTCTTACCTGACCTGAGGAAATGGATTTTAGTTCACCCTAAGCTTTATTTCTCCATATTTCTTTCTATGACCGGTTCAGAACTGTCTCAGTGCAAAATAATTACGAAGAAGTTAACATTTGCTTAGTTGTTAAACAACAAAGCACTGCAAAGCTGAACTTTTTATTTATTTATTTTTTTACATATTTTTGTTATACTTTTGTGGTCGGATAAATGGTATTTTTGCTGTCTTGTACATATATACATGAATGATATATCGATATAGATCACTGTTGTAACAAAACTGCATTGCTGCGTGCAAGATTTGCAGACTTGAATACTTAACTGTGTATGTACTTGTAAGTACATTGCTACAACTTATCCAGGAATTCGGCATATACGCGACGGTGTGTTTAATTCTTGTTATGTACCGTGTTATTATGTTTTTTGTTGTTGATGATGTTGTTTTGTGTACCATGTTGTGTTTACGTCATGGGGAAGGAGGGGAGGTTGGTGGTGGGGGGAGGGGGGAGAACAGGAGGGGAGGGGAGTGAGAAGAAGGAAATATATTTTGCATAAGTTATAACGCTGACCTCACTATGCAATGCGTACGGTTGTATTTTTGCTTCATTTTTTTTTTTTTTTTTTTTTTTTTTTTTTTAAACATGTTGATGCAATTTAGCTTTGCAATCGCCATTCATTTTCGACATGTCACATAATTTTTATATACATACATTTAGCCTACATGTTCATGCAGTGTAGCTTTGCTATCGCCGTTTGTTTTTGACACCTTCGTTGTTCAAACTGGTGATTTTGTTTTATACTAACTATGTAGCCTACAAGTTCATGCATTCATGCAATGTGGCTTTGCGGCCTATCGCCATTTGTTTTCGATATGTTCGTTGCTAAACTGGTGATTATGTTTTGTAATTATGATGTCCATGTTCATGCTATCGCCGTAGGAGTTGTTGTTGTTGTTTGTTTGTTTGCTTGTTTGATTTTGCTTGTTTGTTTGTTGTTTCACACATTAGTTGTTAATTGGTGAAATGGTTTTGATTAATGTACCTCAGACATGCACGTGCTGATTAATCTCGCTATACTGCCTTTCGGTTTTCACAGAGGCGCCGGTGATGTAATCGTCAGTAATTAATTAATTAATTAGTTAATCAGTACTTAACCGGCTTGACACCCGGTCAGCCCCGGGTGTGATCTGCACCGCAAACCTCGCTTTCTGTCAAACCAGGAAACAGTGTAGGCTCTTCCCTGAATCAGATGCATAGGCAGCAGCTCGAACTGTTACTAACTCGATCTGCTACTGCAGGGACACTGGGGGAAAGAGGACGCGGCGGGCCCAGCGCACAAGTTTTAACACTTTAGATAATTGGGGCCATAAAACTCCTACCCAGTCAAAAAAGAAAAGAAACCTGAAAGAAAGGTTGAAGGGTCATGGCCCGAAACATGCATACAATACACTCGGTTACACTTATAACATCTATTTTCAGAGCTATGCGGTTTGATGAAAATCCTTTCACACGCTAGCGCGAAAAAGAAAAAGCCAAAAGACTTTGGGGTTTCAACAGGGTTTGCAGATTTCGCACACCTTTGTTGTGTGTTCTACAGCATGGCAGGAAAGGGGTTAATTCTTATCTCTGCGCATCTATAAATCTATGAAGAAGAAGAAAGATTTACATTCACTACTTCTGTTTGTGAAGCGAAATTATGTATATATCTGTAGAGGAGGACTTTCTGTATTGAACTGTGACGGGTTGGTGCTTATACTGCTGTTATTTTTACTTAAGAAAACATTGGTTCTTCTTTTTCTTTTAATATCATTGTTTGTGCAGCTATGATAATGTGATGGAGAAAAGGTTGTGCTTCATACCTTGATTCATAATCTATACACATTTTATGAAGTTGTGATACGTTTTAGCCTGTGTAACTTCCTATGTTTAGAATTCATTTTCAGTATCGACTTTCATGATCACGACTGAGAAAGAGTTTACGCTTGGATAAGGATGCCGGTCGGGAGAGGGGGGGTGGGGGGCGGGGGGCGGTGGTTTGCATGGCATCCAAAATGATTCATCAAATTTTAAACATTGACCCTCGCCCCTAGCCTTTTTTCTTCTTCTTTTTTTTTAAACCTCCAGATGATGCCTTGCTGGTTAGACCAGCCTCCGAAACCGGTCCAACCCGCATCTCTCCATTGTGAAAACGTACCATCCCGCTACTCCACTCCTTCAGTGCTGTCTTCGCGGCGTTTTTATGTCTATTTGTACACCGCGACATGTCGTCGGTGGGGGCGTAAAGACCTTTGCAGATGTGCGAGATCAGCCTGAATAGTTTGATGCTACGAAAGTGATACTATAAATAGAATGATTATGTAGGAAAAAAATTGTGACGCATTCCGATTTATTTTCAACGTTTTTCTGACAAATAATTTGATGAGTACTGCTTGTGTGCATTGTATTTTTCAAGAACAGTCTCGAAAAAGGTTATTATGACTATATTCTGAAATGTTCTTTTCAAGAATTGTCGGTATTTAACGTGAGAATGTAAAATTTTGACTTCGAGCAAGCGGCCACAAAACGCAATTTTGATGAATATGTATATATATTTAACTAAGTAAGTAAGTTGGTGTTTTACGCCCAGTCAACCGGCACGGTTATATCAGGGTGATATTTAACTGAGATTTAAACTTTTAAACATGCTTCAGTTTTTAAAAGCAACGAACTGTTTTAGCAGCGAACACTTGAACTTTAGCTTTTAAGAAAGGGAGCGTCTGCTTGGGTTCAAATGACTTGACATTAATTATTTTACACAAGACCAGTGTGTGTGTGTGTGTGTGTGTGTGTGTGTGTGTGTGTGTGTGTGTGTGTTGGGGGGGAGGGGGGGGCGTGTTTACGTCACCTCTGCTACATGCCTTTCGTAACTAACCCCACTTTTCTATTTAGGCCGTCGTTGAAGAATAGCCGCTTTCAACAGCAAGGTAACAGGATCATCTGTTGTACGTCTTGGTGCAAAAGGAGACGGTACACGCTCATGCTAAATAAACTGTGCATGCGTGCACTTCTTCAGGTGGAAGGCGTTAGTCCTCATAACGTCTCTTCTTGGTGCACGTTCACATCACGTGATTCAGTGCACACACACGCACGCACGCACGCACGCACGCACGCACGCACGCACGCACGCACGCACACACACACACACACACACACACACACACACACACACACACACAAAATCATTGCTGGTTACAAAGACAAAGTTGAAAAGTAATGCAGCTGTAAAAATGGCCATGTAACAGTTGGAAGCGCAACGCTTTCAAACCTTCTTTACTTACTTAAGCTGTTGTATAAAAGCCCGTGTGTGCGCTTAAGGGAGATCCTGTCCCCGGTATGCTGTATGACATCCGAGGACATTAAGACCCAAGAACCTGAGAAAGAGAGATAGAGAGAGAGACCCAAGAACCTGAGAGAGTTCCCCAAAGCCTCTTGCTTCAAGGGTGGTATACATACATATAAAGGTTGCTGTTTAAAGCCGCCTTGTAAATGATTAATTATCTCAGATTGCTGTCTCCTTCTACAAGCAAGCAGATTTAGTTTTGAAGCTAACTAATCTAAGCAGTTCTCAAGTTGTTCTGGGACACATTCACATAGCTAATTAATCTGAAGCATTTCTGAAGTTATTCTTGGACACATTCACTGCTTTGCGCATGCTAATCCTATACATTGTAAGTGATATTATGAAGCATCTTTTTTTGTTTGCTTTACTCATATTTTTTTGCGTGTGCATTTATTTTTTTATTTATTTTTTTAAGGCATCATACTGGTCTATGTAATGATGAGCGTTGTACATGGACACGATAATTTGGGCAATTTTGGGTATAATTATGTTCAGTGGAGACAACTGATCCCCTGGGGTGTAAAGCCGGCCATGGAAAAAAAAAAGCAACAACAAAACAACACCACTCAACCACGGCTTTTGCTTTCGTTTTCTGGCTATATACAAGAGACATGTCAAACTTCGCATGTCATAGTTCAGGAGCTGTGTGAGAGTCGAGGTGGACGTCCTGGGCTGTCCGTCCTAACGAGCCTTCTGGTTTCCGTGGACGTAAAGATTTATTGAACCGTGCTTCGGCATTGGTCACAACTTGTCCCTAATATGTCAACTGACATCTGAGGACATTAAGCATCACTTCACCACCACCACCACTTCGCATGATGCGAAACATCCTTGAGCTCAGTACTTCAACGCCAGTTTTGGTAACTTTGACCAACTGTCAACGTCACAACACCATAAATGTCAGAATGAAGGTTAAGTTTCTCAAGAGTTATGATCTGATCAAGCTGTTCACCTTCATTGAGCCTGCTACTTTAACACCAGTTTTGATAACCATAACCTGCTGTCAATGTCAGCGTCAAAATGAAAACAATTTCTCATGGGTTACGATCCCATCGATTTGAAACCTTCATGGTCTTTGCTCCATACTCCAAACAAGCACAAATATGCCTTCATCATGATTTTGTTGGACATATTACGGAGATACAAAACTGGACATGCTGAAAACCTAAGTGCCTGCATGGTGTTTCCTCAAATGCTCCAAGTAAAACCTAAACACTTTACCTAATAACCGCCACTGAACTGTATGTGCTCATACCCATTTTGACAACATTTGTTAATTTTATAAGTCAAAGGATTTTTATTTATTTTTAAATGAAGATGAATGAAATTACATAATTCGGTTTGAATGTGAGTCAGTGATGCATTTCCTTTTTATTTTGTTGAAGTAAAAATCACATTGTTACTTTTGTAATTGCTGTAGATATGTAGCAAACCCCGTTACATATTAGCACCCTCGATACATAATATAGTTTTCACCATATTAGTGCAATATAAGATGTATCACTGTCAGGAAACAAATCTAATTCATACAGTTATGGCAGACTTTGGTGCTTGAAATAAAGAATATTTGTTTTACCCTAAGAAATTATTTTTCTGTGCTGAATTCGCATAATTTTCTGTGCCGAATTCACACTTACATGAAGTGTGTGCTTTGAAGTAATAATAATGTATTGTTTGCAAAATAAACACATAAACTGCACATCTGTTTGAATAAACTTTTGTTCATTTGTCATCTTCTCTGCAGCAAAGGTTAAAACAGAAGATTTATTTTATTTTTTATTCATTTCTTTATGTTAAACATCTAAGGTCTCCCTCTCTCACACACTCAAAAGCACACCCACACTCTATGTGTTATATGCAGATCTCTGTTTGGGACTGGCTACATGTAGCCGACTATGGCAGACAAAATGAGAGCAGACAGTAGTCACCTCATGTGTGTGTGTGTGTGTGTGTGTGTGTGTGTGTGTGACACTATATACACAGAGTAGTTGCTGTCTTGTATGCACACACACATGCGTGCACACACACACACACATAGTAGTCAGCGTGTCACACGCATGCACATACACACGCTGTAACAGCAAACCACAATACAGGTGCTGAAAAATTATGATGTGTGACTGTGACAAACAAACAAGAAGTCAAGTTTAACAACAGACACAAGTCCCTGACTGTGATCTTTTTTTTCACCTGTGTTTATTTTCATCAAATGCAGCAAGATGCCCCTTAACTTAAACATGTTCTGTTCAAGCTTCACTCTGCATACTACTAACTCTGAGATCGCCAGTAGCTTGGGGGTAAAAATAGTGAATTTACGCAACATGCACCACAGTTAAATACATCATGGACACACAAACGAAACAGAGAGATAGCAGTCATCCTTTGTGATATCACATTAAAATAACACATACCCCTTGAATTAAAAAAAGAAGAAAAAAAGCACACACAAAATGCATATTTTTCTATAAAGACAGGAATAAAGCCAGAATGGAAAAATCAATCAGTTGTGTCCTGGAAGACAGATGGGTATATTTCTATGTCAGATGAACAGCAATTTCTAATCTGTATTCCCCATTTGTATTTAGCATGTTTTTCATGAAATTTACTGTTAGCTTAAGTGAACTGCCGTCTTACTACAATAATGAACGTAAAAATATGGTCCTGGTGAGAGTTCAATCATCCTTATGCATACAAGAAAGTAAATGCCCAGTCAACTTTCAAACAGAGCACCACAGAGGTTACGGTCACGCACAGTCTGAAAGATCTAGCTTCAACAGCGTCTGAGAAAAAGCCACCATTAAAGTTTTAGCAGAGGATGGAAATGTGTCAATTATCCATCTTGAATTCCCTAAAAAACATTCTGTTCTCAATCATGTTATAAAGTTTGAAAGCTTGTGGGTCCATACGTAAGTTCATAGTCGTATAAAACTTTTGTTTCGGCTGGATAAGAACTTGCCAAAAAATGTGAACCTTTCAGCTTCATCTTTTCCATGCCAGAGTGACCTTGAAACTCAGTGAAGTGAACTTGGCAGTGTAAAGCCCCATATATCATCATGCCAGACTTGGAAAAAAGCTCAATGAAAAAGTTTGAGAAAAAGCCAGTGTTGAAGTTTTTACCGAGTCCAGAAACACACCTCTCCCTTACGAAGTTACATGCAAGCCAATGCCACGAAGCGCATTTTGTGCATGGACACAACCACAACACAAGGTGACACAGCTCGATTGGGTAAGAACCTTCTCCGGTATACAACTTAAAGTCTGACCTGTTTAAAGCCACTGTGACTTTCGCATTAGGTCATGGTAACCAAACCAGTGTGAAAGCTTAACAGAGGTCATCATCATACAAAGTTTGAAAGATTTTACTTACAAATAACCCCCCCCCCTTCGGCCCCCCCCCCCCCCCCAACCCCAGAAGAATACAAAGTGTTTTTCTTTGCTGGCTTCACAGTTAAATGAACACTCATCTTTCCCTTCTATTACAGCATATCATGGATGCAGAAGTAAGTCATATCTGCTAACAGCCCAGAGCTACCAAAGCTTCTCTCTCTCGTCTGGAGTTTGTCAGCATAGGTGTACATGCTTCGAGGATGCTAACTTCAGCAGCTGCCAGAAATGCCACCTAATTTATGCTCTGATTCATTCACTCCCCCCCCCCCCCCCCCCCCCTCCCACTTTCCAAACAGAGCATGATACCTAACAAGCAAAATGCCACTTTTTGCCCGCTCAGCTTCATTCACAGGAATGGAAGCACTGAATCTATTTTTTATGATGTGGGTGTTGACACAGGCATACACAGAGAAAATGCTACACATTTTTAAAGGTGCTGGTGTTACAGCAATATGCTTCCTGCGGGATTTGAACTCTAAACTGCTAGTGTGAGAAGTGAGAAGCCAGTGTGCTAACATTAGACCATGGAGGTACCCGAGTATTGGGGCCTCTTCACAAAGGCACCATAAAGCATTCTTTTTACACAAGCCCAAAATTATCACATTTCTGCAAGTGACCAGTCAACAATTCCCGCAGGTTACCACTCATCCTTTCGCCCCCTTCAGAACACAACACAGGAAATCGGTTTCACCCTCTTTTTACCACAATCGCTAATGGTATAACAATCATCACAAACAATATAGTTTTCAAGTTCAAGCACTCACTCTACCATGTAGGTTTTTCGACAATCAGCAGTTTTCCCTCCGTACCCCCACACCCCCCACCCCGAGGCACGCAGTTCAAATCACATGCACACAGAAGGAAAACTGGTGGTATCTTTCATTTAATTCATCCCAAGGGAAACATATTAATTATGATCCCAAGAGAGGATCATTATTTATTCATGCCATTTATGATGAAGACAAAAGCCCTGGTGCTTAAAGTCAAACAGAAATTGGGTCAGTCATCTTTATGTACACGTTTGCCTTGATAGGTGTGCATGAAATGGAGAGGGCTATAAATTATCATTATGCAACCTGGGTACAATCGTTTCTGTGGACATTAAGCACCATGTTTACTTACTGTGTACATTCTTATAAAAAAATGAGATGTGTCCCTGGTGGATTTTATCTAGTACTTTCATGCCGAGGTTAGGGTTACTGGAAGTGTTTCACGTCTCTGTGCTATTGATTCCAAGAACTTCTACCATTTGACCGTATCTGTCAGAATATCGCAGGCAAAGAGAGAGTTACCGGAGGCGATTCAGGTCTTCACAGTGTTCATGCGATGTCTTTTGAGTGCTATTCAACTCCCTTTGTCTGTCTGGCTTGAGGCCTCATCCTGTTTCAGATCACATCTGTCAGAATCGACAAAACAAAGAGAACTAATAACGACGACACTGCATGCGCAACAAGGGACACGACACAACCACGCAGGCCTGAATCGCCTGCAGTAATGGCATGTGTGTAAATACAAGGTACACGCAAACTCCACCAAAGTTTCATCCTCTCGCTTGTCATATGCTACGCTTCCTTTCATCCGCAATTTTTGCACACACAGGCACCAGATCTACACTTTCTTTTTCATCTCATCTGGTCCCTCTTCATCTGAATCCAAGCTGGCCTTGCCGGAAGAGCTGGACATTCCATCACCAGCACTAGTATGAACTGTTCTGTTGGCAGCAGTGGCACCATCACCACCACCACCACCTGCTTTAGAATTGGTGGTTTTCTTGGATGAAATGGAGGCTGTGGGGGATGTCAAAGAAGTGTCGAGGCCGTACAGTGCCTGTCGAATCTGCTCAAGGTAGCCGTGCTCATCCTCCATAGCACGACGCCCTGCAGGGACAGATTAAGTTTAAAAAAAAAAAAAATGTATATATATATAAAAAATAAGCATATTTTTATTTAATGCCAGTCAGCCCAGCCATGTTCTTACTTTTGTGATAACCTGTAAGCCTGTGCTGAGAGAAAAAGAGACAGACAGACAGACAGATGAGAGAGAGAGACATACAGAAACTGAGAGAGAGAGAGACAGGCAGAAACTGAGAGAGACAGACAGACAGACAGACAGACAGAGACAGAGAGAAATTCAGCAGCCAGCAAGACCCTGATCTGCTCCATCTCCTGCTCTACTTTAAAAAAAAAAAAAAAAATGTTTAATGCCTCCTGTCCTGTCTTTTCATTGCTGCTGTTGCCTTTTTTCTTACCAGCTCTTCCTTTTATTTCTACTGGCTTGAGCGAGGAAATTACCCTGCCCCCTGAAGTCCAATAAAAACCACCATCCCAAGCAAGCAGTGTCCTTGCTCTGGTATATAAACTAAGGAGGTGAGGTGAGGGGTTGCCAAATGGTTAAGACACCAAACTGGGGTTTGAAAGCTTGGGGGCTCAAATTGAAGGCTTCAAGAACAGTTTTACACCTTCTCATCTGATCCGCATGTTCCCCAAGAACAGTGAGTGCTTGATCGGCATTTCTGATGTTTTTTCTGCCTTTTGTTTACAGGTATCCGTCATCTTCCCCACGTGCTCACTGTACCCCCAACAAAAGTGTGCCTACTCTGCGCTACACCCGGAGGCATGGACCTATATATACAGCTCCATGCCCGTAGGCATTTACCGAGTGCAGTCCCCTGGATTTCCGAAGATCATCTATTCCAGCTGTGTATTCTTACGTTCAAACTAAGTTCACAAAAGCAGCAACTCTCTCCATCTTAACCCCCTGCTCTTGGGACTGTTCCTGAAGAGAACAGCACCCCACACCCCTCAATAAAAAAAAATTGTAACTGTTGGATGTGAAAGGGTTAAGATACCATAGCAGTGGAAAAAAGTGTCCCTGGCAAAAATTTGAGAACTCCAGCAGTATTTGAAACTGCCACTAGCACACTTTTAGAATGAAGACATGACAGTCACTGTCGCAGCTGGCCCACCCCAGAGAAAGCACCTATCCATAATTTCCCATGGGAAACTCAACTAGGACGTCAGGGTAAAAATACAACAGGCAATGCCACTTCTTAGCACTGTCAGGTCAATCAGTTTAACATCACAAAATTTTCTTCAAGAAACTAATACCATTTTCATAAGATAAGTAAAGCAAAACTTTGGTGAACAACCATCAGAAGCCATACAAACTCTGAAACATCCCCTGGCATTTTTTCTTTCTTTTTTGGTTTTATTTTATGGAGGAAACAATCAGTTACACACAGTCAAAACACCCATGCACAAAATTATCATACTTGCACCCCCCCAAAAAAAATATATATATATAAAAATAAAAAAAAGGCCTTCAATGTTTCATGCAAACAAACAGAAGTTCATCAATGTCCATTCCTTTCAACAGTAAAAGTACAGCAAATGTATGGCACAGCAAAACAAAACCAGGTTACCTAAGGCAGTGTCTGTGAGTGAGAAGGGGAGCCAGAAGCGGAAAAATCACCCAAAAAGCTTGCGCTTTAGCTTGGAGAGTATCCCCTCACCCTCCTCATCGTCCGATAATTTCTCCCCTGACACTTTCTCGCCCCCAACTGAAACATACGTTACAACACACTAAACGAAACCCACAGTAAAGAAAAACAAGCATTCTCTTCTCATTTTTATTTTTTGCATGAAAGGGGAAGACGGAAAAGAAGAAGTTGTGGGAATGAGATTAGACTGTACAGGGATGGATTCTGGTCTAACGAAATGGAGACTGATGCACTCTTACAACCTCTACGCTCTGGCTCTCCTGTCACGGACACACACTGCTGAATGTCGTTCAGTTTCCGACAAGTGCACAAACTTGAATCAAATCAAGTCAAATCAGAATGCAGACCAGCATGCGTAGCAACTTACACCCAAACTCTGTAATTTTCTCTCTCAGTCAGGGAAATCTTTAAGATAGAGAAAATATAAATCCTGTAGATGCTCAGTTTTTGGGGTTTTTTTTTTCCTTTTTTTTTTTTTTCCTGCTTCAGAATGTTGTAGGGAAATGCAAGAGATCCAGGAAAAGAATTTTGGAATGTTATGGCGACTAATTAGAAAAGCACACAAAACAAATCCTATTCAGAGCCAAATAAATACACAAGGAAAAAGTGCCAATCAAAAGTTAAGGCATTTAAAAAAAAAAAAAAAGTCTACATAAAAAAAATAAGGCCAAGTAACAAAGGCGAAACTGTAAAACTGTGGTGAGGATTGGAATGGGATGGGGAGGTGGCAAGGCCGGGGGGGACATTAACACTTTGAAAACTTAAGTGGTAAATTAAAACTGGTAAGCACTGTGATGTCAACCAATTAGCAGCCGCTGACTAGCAGACGGACAAACAGATGGGCTACGGGGTCGCTAAAAACTTAAGAACTCACTGGTACAATCTACACACCATCTTTTGTCTGCGTGACTCCTTTGACGGTGCCTTCTACGCCCGTCTCTGTCTCTGCAAAGGCCATGATCAGCGCCTTCTGCTCCGGCGATAATTTACTGCAACACACCATTATTCCGTGCACTTGTTGGATGAATGCTTCAAAATGCAGTAAAATACAAATACCTGAAACAGTCTGGTGTGTGTGTGTGTGCGTGTGTGTGTATATGTTGCGTGAGTGTGTGCGGATGTGGTTTCTGATGGGACAATAAAATCTAAGAACAAATTGTGTGTCTGTGCGTGTTTCTGTTTTTGCTGTTGGTTTATTTTTGCAAGTGCAAAACATACCTCCAACCATGGTTACCATAAGCAAGGGAGTTCACCTCAATGTAATGATAATGACAGTACAACCAACAACAACAAAAACTGCCTGACTGGTGATGAGTTGATGCTTAATGTCCTCAGATGTCATTTGCCGAAGCACGGTTCAATAAAATCCACATACGTAAGGTGTATGCGTGTTTAGCTGTAACCTGACACCTGCACTTTTGGCAGAATGACCGGGATTTTTTACGTGCTACTGTGGTAACACAGGGGTGGAACGGATACCGAAATAAGAGTCAGCACAGAAAGTCGACCCTGGAGAAGAAAATTCTCCCGCCGTTCCAGCAGGGATTTGAACCCGCGACCTTTCAATCACGAGTCCGGCGCTCTAACCACTGAGCTATCCCCGCCCCCTGCCTGACTGGTTCTTGATATCTAACCCTTATTCAAACTGCAACTGAGGTAGGTCATATCGGAGATCATCAAATCACTGACAAATTCTGGCTCACATTTTATGATATAATACTGTTAAAAGAAAGCACAACCAAAGTCTAATAATCAATACTAAACATGTGTCAATGATGTGGCAACATTTACGTTTCATTGACTAACAACTGAGCAAAAATGAGCGGCAAGAAGTGTGCAGAAATGTCTGCTTAGAAAGCACATGGTCAAAACGCAATTCATCAAACAACAAATCAGCTTCACTGTCATGATACATTCCACTTCAGAGTTGAAGAGAATTTGAAACCAAAAAACAAAACGAACGCAACAAAAACAAAAGCATGTCCACCGAGGGTAAGAAATTTAGTTTTGTCTTGATCTGAACAATTTCGGTTTTATTCGTGCTGGCAAAAGCATTGTAAGTAAGTAAGTTGGTGCTTTATGCCCAGTCAACCAGTGCGGTTACATCAGGGCGAAATACATCTCATCTTATATATTTAATTTTTAATAATGTGTATGTCTTAAAATCAGTCTATATACAGTTTTAAACTGTTCTAAGAACTGTTACATGGCCTAGTACAATCTGAGCTGTCTTTGTGCTCACAGACTTACTGCCACTTGAGCACCAACAAAAAAACTGTCAGCTTTTCAGAGAGCTGTGGTGCTACGAATTACGACAGCGGTTGGCGGAAGCATGTTGCACACCGATGCTTGTGGGTGTGGGGGAGACTACTCACACAGGCACTTTGATCTTGAAGTGTACATAATGGTCGCCGTATCCATGACTGTTGACGCGACTAATGCCCTTGCCGGTCAGCCGATGACGATCGTGGGACTGCGTGCCGGCGGGTATCTGCACAGTTGACAGAATGCGAACAGTTTACTGATCTGAGATGGTACTTCATCATACCCCTTTTCACTCAACCCCATTGCTAGCTTTCTCTGAAATATTACTTGGCACTTTCAGAAATGTTCGTAGAGGTGTGTATGGAGGGGAAAAGGGAGGGGTAGTTGGTGGGCGGGGGGGGTGTATGTATGTGGGGGGGATGGGGGGAGGGGGGAGGGGGAAGAGTGAAGAGGGAGTGAAGGGGGGGAGAGAGAGGGAGAAAGACAAAGAGAAAGAGAGGAGGAAAGTGAAGGGGGAGGGACAGAGACAGAACTTAAAAAATTTATTTTCCAGGGACATATTTGTAGTTTTGGTTCATTTAGACCTGTCTAACAAGTAAACAACTTGTCCTTGCTAAACTACTGATTCAGCCCCCCAAAAATGAAAAAAATGTATACAACTGATTCATATTTAAACAGGGTAAACAATACACAAGTAAAAAAAAAAATATATGTCAAGAGAGAGAGAGAGACAGGCAGACAGATCCTCATTTCTCAAATCCCCAAACTGCTCAAGTCTTATCACCAGACGACTTACCGAAAGTAATATATCACCATAAATGCCAGGTATACGTATTGTGCCCCCCAAGATGGCCTGGGTGAGACTGATGGTAACGTCACTATGTACATCTGCACCTTCTCTCCGGAATATCTTGCTTCTTGCCACCTGGAAATAATCAAACTCCTTCATCAGACGATGCATCTACATCACAGTGATTGAGAAAATACACACAAAAAACTGCATACACAAACCTCTCACTCCATTCCACTAAGGTAAACTCAGACCAAATGTTGAAGACCCTTGCCTTCCCTCCATTCAATTATTTTTCTCTCCAACAGTACAGCATCATACGCCACACTCTCTCAACTTCTGCCCCCCATTTCCCCACCCCACCCCAACACTGGAGGCTTAACAAGTTCACCTTGAATGTGATGAAGACTTCCTGACTGCCCACTGGCATTCTCACTGTCTGACCATCCTCCACACCTGCAAAGGAACAAGACAGTACAAGCTGAATGATGGGCATTATCCATACAGCTTTGTACCAAGTTGAAGCCATGTACCCCCCCCCGCCCCCCCAAAAAAAACACACACACCATACTCCACAGAAACAATAACAGGTAGTAAGAAACAAATTACACTTTCAGCCACTTCATACTGAGGTGGAGTGATGCTGAGGGTGGAACAAGTTGGGGAAGGGGGGGGGGGGGGAGTTGCCAGAGGGTCGGGGGGGCGGGGGGGGTGTTGAAGAAGTGTAAGGGAGGTTGCATGTGTTGCTCTTACATCTATTCTTTGCATTCTGGGATACAACACCTTTGTGTCCATGACAGCATAATGAAAAGGCATGAAAAAAGAAACAAAGATGCAAGCCACACAACAACAACAAAAAGACAAGAATCACAGTTAGAATAAGACGCTACAGAAGTTAGAATAAGACGCTACTGAACAAACAAACAAAACCACATGCCAACAACGAAAAGGAATTAAAAAAAAAAAATCAAAGACGCAAGCCACACAACAACAACAAAACACAAGAATCAGTCAGAATAAGACGCTACAGACGTTAGAATAAGACTCTACAGAACAAACCAACAAAAACACATCCCAACAACTGCAACTGGACACACTGATATATTTATATATCAAAGGCGCTGAACAGGCAAAGCCAGAGGCATAAAACACCAAGATACTAGGCAAGGCCAGAAAAGGCGGTTGTACACTGCATCACTTTACCTGCAGGCACTGGAACTACCACCTTCTTCCTCAGGATGATCTTTCCTTTTCCAGCGCACTCTGTGCACGGGGACTTGATCACCACCCGGGTGCCTCCGCAGACACGGCAGGTGGACCGCATCACAAAGGGCCCCGTAGTGACTGTCTCCTGAAAAAAAGGATGATTTTTGTTGTTGGTAGTCTATCTCTCTCTCTCAGTACAAAACCCCATCCTGTTTGCTTGACTGTTTGTAAGTTAGTTCCCAGGGACTTGGCTAGAGCTGAATAAGGACCTTATAAAGACTTAAAAAGACCAATATTAGATTTTGTAAGGACCATCATAACAGTAAGGCACACACAGAAAATGAGCCAAATTCCGTATGCAGCACATCAAGTGTTTTGTTTGTCCAGTTTATCTTTTAGAACACGCTCCTGGTGTGCACTATCCTTTAGCCAGCGGTCTTGGAACGAACATTTTCCTGGCATCTTCGCTGTTAGCTCAGGTTCTTTCACAGTTTGATTTTGAATTTTGCAACCAAAATGGCTGACCAGGATAATCTCATGACAGTGATTCTGGCTGCACATGAATGAACATGGAGAAAAGCATCATCTGCTTCAAACATCGTCTCAACCTATGTCCAAATGATTTTGAAATTCAGCAAATGTGTGGCACCACCCAGTGTCGCTGACTCAGAAAAACGAGGCTTTTATAACTACCCATGTGCATTTTTAGTATCAGCTAGACTTGTAAGGACCTTAATGCAAATATAAGGACTTACAAGGCCTCACTTGACAAACTCAATTTGTAAGTACCTGTAAGGACCCAAAAAACCTTGGTAACACAAAGCCAGCTTTTCCATTGCTAAAAATACAGGGAACTTTGTTGTTCCTTTGCAGCTAAAAGTTGTCTCAAGAATGTTGGGGAGCACTCTGCTGGTTGGCTGATTTTTCTGAAATTTGATGGTGATGATGATCATGATGACTGCTTTTATATAGCGTTATTCTCTGCTCTCGAACAGACTCATTGTGCTCGCATGTGACTCTACACGATTGGTTTTTTATGGTGCGTTATTGAATATCGGCCATCGAAGTGGTGTACTTACAGCGCTGGCATGGAAGGTGCCACATGAAACTGCTGCTGTCTCAGCGCAAGTTCTGTGTACACCATCCAACCATGCACCTTGTCACTTCATCAGTTCATGCAAAGCAGCATACGTAAGGTGCATGTGTGTTTAGCTGTAACCTGCCACCTGCACTTTTGGCAGAATGACCGGTATCTTTTATGTGCTGCTGCGGTAACATGGGGGTAGAACGGATTCTGAAGTAAGAGTCAGCACAGAAAGTTAACCCTGGAGATAATTTTTTATCCTGCCGCTCCTGCAGGGATTCGGACCCACGACTTTTCAATCACGAGTCTGGCACTCTAACCACTGAGCCATCCCCGCTCCCCAATACAAATGATCCAAACTTGACCCATGCTGAGACAATGCATTTTCTGAGTGGATGCTGGCACTAGCCATTCCAAGAGATATTCATTCCAGGGTTACCTGAAAGCTTTTTGGCATTTTATTCAACTGACAGAAGTCTGTTTGCAGAAACATGTTATGGGTCTGTCATTCAAGTTCCACATATTTCTGACTCTACAGTGGCTGTGGGCCAAATGGTGTCCCAGTTGGTTCAGATAACACCACAAACACACACATACAGGGTACAGAATAAATCAGTCAATGTTTCACTTCATGTCCGTTTCACACTGAGATATTACATTAGACCAAAATGGCAAAAACAAAAATAGAAACTATGCTCTTAATGTGCATGTTTTTTATTAATATTTTTAAAGCATACATTTTGGAATGTACAAACAAATCTGCATCGTTTCTTTTCCCAACAAAAGAAGCCTTCATATTAAAAAGTGAACATGACTGGCCCCTGCACCTGCAGGATAGTGGTTAATTCTTTGGACTGTTGGTCAGGTCTCAGGTTCAAATCCCATCAGTCATATGGGAATTTTCAGCCCTGACTGGCTCCTACCCAGAACTGGGAGTGCTAAGGTGCCAACGGGAAGGCTGGAACCACCCAGCTGAACTTCATCCACTTCACAGATGTGCCTGAGAGTGCTGTTCTCACTGTTTGACCAACACCGCAGGTGCTGCAGTTCCTGGGCCCCGTTAACACCAGGCTAATTATGACAGCAAGCATGCACGGCTGTTCCACAGGCTTAAAATCGGGCGCTTTAGCGGCTCACTGGCTGAGCTATTTTTAGCTCCCCCGATAGCTGCTCTATCCGTGGAATCTAGGTCAGTACCAGCAGTGGTCAGTACTAGCCGGCTGCTTCTAATTTTTAACTTGTGGGCTGCTGAGTGTACACGGTGCTTTCTGTATTTTAAGTGAGTGTTTCCAGTAGTGAACATATTGATGTTGTGATGCATGTTTGCTGTTTTTCAATGTTGCTTTGTTTTGTACGTTTTATGTGTGTACTGTGCACATTTTCATAGTTTGCATGAAAGGCCCTCTTGCCAAAATGGTATACTCGGTTTACACCCCCTGTGAGTTTTTCTTTGAGAGTTGGGCCTGATTTTAAATGAGTGCTTCCTGTAGCAGATATATTAATGTGATGTATATATGTTGTTTTGTTGAGAAAAAAAGCAGCACCTCACAATAATCGCATACGTTTCGTACTTTTTGTGTGTGTACTGTGCACAATGTGATGTTTTGTGTGATTTTTGCATGAAATGGTTTTGTTGCTGCATGAAAACAAAAACTATTGTACCAAACGTATTTGGTGTCTGTGTAAACTTCAAAATAACTTTTCAATGGTCTGCTGTACAACTCTGTGGTGAGATGGCGCTGGGAAAGGGAGGGGGTGAAAGACGGCTGCTATAATTTACTGCTGGCAGCAGCAGCATGTCCGTGGCCAGACCGCTCAGCTATCGGATATCTCAAGTGGGGCCACCTGTGTAGCTGACCTAGATTCTCGGGCACTGGCTCTAACTAAAGAGGCGTCTGGGAACAGCCGTGCATGGTCTGCAGCCACCTTCTCACATAGTCTCAAACTGAAATGGACCTCCAAAGCGTCATCACTTATCATCCTCATCTTACATACTATCTATCAATGCATAAAAATAAATAAAAAGAGAAAAAAAAGCAGCGAACATCTCCCTTTGCCTGGAGTGGCCAGCGACTCACCATGCCAGTACCATTACAGTGGTGGCATTTGGATGGCTTGGTGCCTGGTTCTGCCTTGGTGCCCGCGCACTTTGGGCAAGTCTCTTTCACGTTGATGTTGATCTCCTTGTTGGCGCCTCGCGCAGCCTCTTGAAAAGTCAGGTCCATGATCATCTGAAACAGTCATTTACACATTTAAATTTGAAGCTGCTGCAATGCACGGAATAAGGGGGGCTAAATTAGCACAAGCCAGCCAGTATATCTATATTTATTGATGTTATCAAGAGTACCACCACTAGTGTTTTATAATACATTAATTCACTAATTTATGACAGCACCAACGTCTCTCCCAAACTGGAAAATACATCAGTTACCTCCCTCAAATGAACACTGAAGTTACTTCAGTTTAACTACTTTAAATCTTATGTTTACAGCAAGTAACATTGACACAAAGATCAAAACCAGCTGATGTCAAACACAAACACTATTCTTTTGCGAAGCCAGGAAACACATTATATAATCTATGATAGACTCCAACAAATATATATTATGTGCCACAGTTACCATCACCATCCATCAACTTCCCACTGCACCCACCTCCGAAGCTGGTGCAAAGCCAAACTTGCTCTCCTCAAAGTCAGAGAAGTTGGAGAATCCTCCCATGCCACCCAGCCCTGCATCCCCGAAGATCCTGCGGAACAGCTCTTCTGGGTCTATACTGCCATGGAAATGCTCAAAACCTGCAAAACAACCTTCCATCAGTAGCAGGAAACAACAAAGCCATCAACCAGATCAAGCAGTAAAATCCTCTTTCGTTTTTTCCCCCTCCCTTCTTGCTTGGCGCATATGATCAATTAAAACCCACCTCTTCTCTTCTGCCTGTTTATCTGTCATTTTCTTTTCATTCTACCAACCCAGTAATGCATCTGTTGCGTGTGTAATGAAATAAGCATATCCTTATGCCTCTGTAAGCGCTCCAGGCTCCTATGAGATGGAGTGCCATAAACTCTTATTACATTATCATAGTTGTTTCAGTTACCCCGACACCAAGCTTTGTCTTTTTTTGTGTGCTCCCTCTGAAGTGCTTCTTGCCCTGTTTGTCTAGAGCTTTGATCACATCAAACACAAATGTACAGTTCACAGGAACCAGGTCAACCATGAGGAATGAGGAAGTGTCCTTGCTCTGCAGCACAGAATGTGTTATTGTCAGTACCTGTCTGGTTGAAGCTTCTGGTACTCTGCAACGGAATGTGTTCATCCCTGTCTGGTTGAAGCTTCTTGCACTCTGGAATGGAATGCTTTAATACCTGTCTGGTTGAAGCTTCTTGCACTCTGGAATGGAATGCTTTAATACCTGTCTGATTGAAGTCTCTGGCACTCTGGAATGGAATGTGTTAATACCTGTCTGGTTGAAGCCTCTGGCACTCTAGAAACGGAATGTGTTCATCCCTGTCTAGTTGAAGCCTCTGGCACTCTGGAATGGAATGTGTTACTACCTGTCTGGTTGAAGCCTTTGGCACTCTAGAAACGGAATGTGTTCATACCTGTCTGGTTGAAGCCTCTGGCACTCTGGAATCCCCCTCTCCCAGCCCCGGCTCCAGCACCAGCACTGCCACTCATTCCAAATGTGTCGTAGTCACGCCTCTTGCCTTCATCGCCCAGGACCTGTTCAACGGAGTTCTCTCATCAAAATTCCGCCCTGACTCCACAAGAGTCCTTCAGAGGGGCTAAGAAGTTTTTTTTTTAAAGGGTTCCCAAGATGTGTACGCATAGAAAAAAAAGATAAATGCATGGTAACAATACAAACAACAACTATACAGTAACGATCCTGTACTAGTGCATGTCAGAGTTTAGTAGATTATGGAAACATTAAAATAATAATAATAATGTACATTTATCATGCGCTCATCAACGCCCTGAGTGCTCACATGATACATATTAACCTAAATATGATATTCTACACGCATGTAGAGCATAGTCCTATCAAAACAATTTACATAAAGATTGACATAACAAAATAATACGGTTCATAGAGCACCCCATCTAGGAATTCATAATAATAGTAGATAACTTTTATACAGTGCTGTTTTCTGCAATGATACACATATATATTGATGTACTTAGGAAGTGGATGAGTCCAGTTACAGTTGGTCATGAAAACAATCAGTTAACAGCCATGGTTGTGTGGGAACAGCCAGTACTGATGAGGAAGTGGGCATCAACTTTCAAGCAAAATTTACATGTAATTTACTAAGTATAGTTATTTTTGAAAAAAGACATTTTTTTTAATACTAATTTTAGTTGATCTGGCACTGATTTCACATCTCTGCCACCCACAAGGTGGAAGATTCTTGCTTTGAAAGTAGACAATAAACTTTATAAAGAAAGCTCAGCATTCATTCCTCATTTATATTTTCACCAATAGCCATGCCTGATATGATGAAGAAACATTTAAAATCAAAACTTCTATGAGTTCTAATGAAAGAAAATGTATCAGATATAATAATATGGTGAACCCTCACACTCACACTAGTCACAGTCAAATTAACAATCGTTTTTACTGATCAATAATACAGTCTAAACCTCTGGATCCCAGTGTTTCATTTTCATTAATTATAGACCTGTGCCTTTAAAAGACATCCTACTGCTTACTAATAATCGTCTCATAAAATAAAACATCAAAAGTTCACACCTCATATGCCTCCGACACTTCTTGAAATTTCACAGCTGCATCTGGATCATCCTTGTTCATGTCAGGGTGATACTTTTTCGCCAGCTGCAAGTACAACATAACATTCACTAGTTATTCAATGCATCCAGTAGCCCTTTAAAGTCAAAAATACACAATACACATATCAACACAGCTGGCACAGGATGGAAATTCACCACATCAACACCAGTTTAAGTACTTGGTAAATGTTTTAGTTTCTTGTAATTGTATTAGTGGTACGCAAGATGTGACAAGTCATGATAACTGATAAATCTGTTCAAATGTCAGAGCAGTGTGTGTGTGTGTGTGTGTGTGTGTGTGTGTGTGTGTGTGTGTGTGTGTGTGTGTGTGTGTGTGTGTGTGTGAGAGAGAGAGAGTGTGTGTGAGTGTGTGTGTGTGTGTGTGTGTGTGTGTGTGTGTGTGTGTGCATGTGTGCATGCATGCGTGTATTACTATTAGTTTATTACTAGTGTAACCGAGTGTATTGTATGTATGTTCCGGGCCATGACCCTATAACCTTTTCTTTCCGGTCCTTCTCCTTTTTGATTGGGTGGGGGTTTTATGGCCCCAATTATCTAAGGTGTTAAAAGTTGTGTGCTGGGCCGGCAGCGTCCCTTTTCCCCCAGTGTCTCTGCAGAGGCAGGTTGTTTGTTTACTGTTGCGGCCGATGTTCATGTGTTCATCTCAGGGGAGAGCCTGTAAGTAGTTATTTTTCTATGGCTTGTTGTTCTGTTGTTCTTATTGATGTAAATAATGTATGTTTACAATGTTACCATGTTCACAACGTGCCTTGATTTTGGTTCTTGAACATGTGGGTAATTTTGGCATCAGATTGCCGCCTGGTTGCGTTAAGCTTTTATGCCACAGGATGACCGGTGTTTCCAAAATGTATGCAGCTAACCCTGGTTAGCTGATATGTAGCTAGTATGTTAATATTGTTATGCTGCCATTGTTGGACGTTCAGTTTGAGTGATGCTTTGCCGATGCAAAGTTATCCCTCTAAAGTATGGGTAGTTTGTCAGTGCGGCATAACTTATTTGTTTAGTTTCCTACTGATCTATGTTTCTACATGAAATCGGTGGTATATTATGGCTAACACTTTGAAGATGTTGACTTCATAGTTGTGGAATGTTCAGTTTACTAGTTCAATATGGTTTAGTGCATAGGGGTGATTGTATAAACTGTGAGACATGTTATTTCTGTTTTGATCCGGCTTTTGTACGGCCGAGCCTTGGGCGTGCAGACTTTCACTCTGCTTAGCTTGTAAACCCTTTCCCTTTATTGTATACTATTATACTGGGAGTTCATCAGTTAATTGACTGGCCGTCTCTTGTACACTTACCATGACTCTGTGAGATACGGGTTTTAAGTGTAAATCAAGCACACGATTTATGTGCTTGATTATTAATCATTTTGTCATGTATTATAGTAACCCACAGGTAAACTACATGGTTACTGTATTTATTAGATTAGTAATTGCTGTTGTTTAGACTTTACATTTGCTTTCATGTTCTAAATGTTTTGTTTACTTGTGTCTTTTCCAATACAGACACTGTTTCCTGGTTGGTTGGTGTACAAATAAAAGTTATGTTATACTTATAGCAACCTCTGACTTGTGACTCTTCTTCCATGCTTCCACCCTGCTTTCCCTCTACTCTCCATCCCCACTCCCCTACACTAGTTTATTATGTAACTTTTGTATTTTCAATAACTGTTCTTTGAGTTTTAAAATATACAATATGTGTTACTGTGTACTGTGATGTACATATTTTAACTTCTCTGATGAGATAACAATCTTGAATCTTGAAGGGTATTTATTTGTTCAACTTCCACTACTACTACCGCTACACAGTTAACCTTGTTGCAACCAAAGTCAAGAATGTACACATGTATTAATTAGGCAATCAAGAAACTAGCCACTCTTGCTACATTTATCAGAATGGTAAACAGTCTATCACTGTATCACTATCAGTTTCATATAATGTAACACATTTGTAATTTATTAAGTATGTATTGTTTGTATATGATACGTCAGTAAATGTAAATGGTATATATTATGTACATGTATGTGAACAAGCACGTTGAGCTTGCTCAGCGGGGAATAGCGCTACAGAAAATTTATGTATTATTATTATTATTATTTTGTCAAAGATTGTGCTAGTTCTTGAAACAGGCAGAAAACAGTGTTACTGTGTCAGTGTAAATTTAAACAGGTGATACTGATAATAATAATAATAGGGAACTTAAGAGCACTTTCAGAATCTCAGAACACTTTATAACTTAAAGAAAGAAGAACAACATACAGTGCACAAATACCCATAATAATTATACAAATCAATAGTATACAAGCGTACAAAACATATGAAAATTAACAAACATCTTTATATAAAACATGGCAAAAACACATGCACACAAAATCGCGCGCGCACACACACACACACACACACACAGAGGAAAGCATGCACACAATGCTAATAAAAAAATAAAATGTATGCAATGCTTGTAAGTAGAAGAAGAAGACTGCTGCAATTCTGACTTGAGAGTCCAGGCACTCTACCTTGTAATAGGCTTTCTTGATGGCAGACTGGTCTGAGTCCTTGGAGACCCCCAGCACACTGTAATAGTCTCGCTTGTGGTTTGGGGATGAAGAGTGCAGGCAGCGAGCTCCAGGCAGGGCCAGGAAGGGGCTAGAATGAGTCCCTGTTGCAAACAGAAAAGTAACAGATTTAAACACCATTTTGTGACGGAAAAAAAAATGCATACACTTTTTTTTTTTAATAAAAAAAAATCAACAATGACTAAATTAGAAAATACATCCTAATTTTTGCTGCAATTCAAAAACTTTTGCAACAGCTTTCATAATCATATTTTCTTTTCCATATTGTGTCCAATTTCAAGTTATTCAATGTTGTGATGACCAACTCTTTTAATGCTTGCTGGGTTATTTTTGTGCTTCCATAATAATCCACCATGGGCATGGGTATGGACATGGACAACAGGATCTTTAATGTGTGTGCTCTTTTTGCACACGTATATACAGTCATTACAGACTGTGCATAATACATGACCTTGACCACACAAAGCTAATTCTTAATAATAATAATCTTAATTTGAGGATGGACCTCTGGTGGAGTTTATGTACCTTGTAAAAAGTTGTATAAATTTACACACATGCCAGGTGACATTTACCATAGGTAACTCAGGTCTTTGTTGTTGTGCTTGTGTGACAACTTTTGAATGCTAATTAACTCCCTTGTGTGTTGATTAATCTCTCAACCTGACAAAATATGTCCAATAAGATTCTTAGGAACAAAAGCAGGGGTCACGTTCATTGCAAAATTTTGCGTAAATATTGCTCTTTTTTTTAGTGCCATACGCATTTTAGCCACATCACTGTAAACAAAATGACAACACCGATTAAACAAGTTATGGCTCACTGGGGGCTGCTGCATCACTCAACACTAGATCTACTTGCAAATTCAGTGTCATCTCAGCCGTGCATGTTCAGTCAATGAAGGGCAGAATCTAGACGAAATAAACATGTAGGCTACCATAAATCTTGGTCTATAAGGTGACGGTGATTACTTCCCCCCCCCCCCCCACCCCAAATCTGATTCATGCACCTTATAGCTGGTAGCGCCCTGTCTGTGGATAAAATTTGCATACTTTTCCGAGAAAAAAAAGAGATTAATTTCAAAACCGAATCCAAACAAACCAGTACTTATAGATCTGGAAGAAGATCGGCCTCCATATCAGACTGGCCAGAAATCGCATATTTTGTCAAACTGATCAGTAATATTTTCCAGTTAGTCGACAGAGGACACAATCCCAGACACTGAATTTGGAACAAGTCAACGACCCAATACATCTCATTTGTCAGTGTATAAACTATAAAATATAATATTATCAGAACTTATTCAAATGTAAAAGACTATGAAGCCCAAAAACAAAACACCTGTCGACACCAAATATGAATGAGAGAAAATGGCAGCAGCCTTGACTTCATCTTGTTACTAAATCCAGCAGTAGACGAGAACTGGGTTTGGCAACATGGTCCAGGCTGCAGTTCATCCTCAGAAAAATGATACTGTGTACGATGTTCCGATCTATTTAATTGTCCCCACCCCCAACCCCCTCTTCTTTTTTCTTTCTTCTTTTTTTGGTGCATGGAATGTGAACAGACCTTTTTATTATTTTTGTTTGTTCACTTTATTAGTTTATAGGCCGTGAGCTACAGTCAGGTTACTCCATCATTTTGGCTTTGTATGTGCGTTAATTCTAGGTTATGCTGTACACATTTTTCGTGCCACTGTCGCAAAATACGTAATGTTTTGCATCGGTTGACAAATCTTTAAAAGGCAGTGCAACCCCTGAAGAACTTACTAAAAACCAAATCTTTATCAAATCATTAACTGTCATATTACATAGTGTGTCATCACTGAATTGGTGGGGCAGAGCCAGAGTACTCACTCTCAAAACCAAAATAACTCATGTTCAAGCGTGATCATCACACAGATGGGTGACCTTGTTACTATGTAACATGTTAGACTTTTCGCAATCCCCAAGATTTCCTTGCCACTCTAGAATTATCTTTATACTATAGGAGAAAAGTTCTATGGATAAAACTATAAACTGTGGTCCGTCACATATACAAGTACTTTACCTGTTCCTAATAGTAATAATTGTCCATACAGTCTCTGTGGACAAGCAACAGTGAACTTGAACACGTACATGATCATGATGTACACAAGCAATGCAATCATAATTAATATACACATGATACACACTTTAATTATCATGTTGTCCATATCAGAGTTCGGTGGATTAGGGAAACAAAATACTCAATTACAACAGTCAAGCATGCACTAGATCTAGATCTATCTAAAACAGCAAAAGATGTCTCTTCAGTTTCAGATCAAGTTGGATACAATAACCATACCGGCATACAGAAAAACAAGAATGGTAATGATATCAATCTTGTGTCAAAATGCTTTGACATCAAATGAAATACTTGTCTGTAACTTATGAAGTTATGTCATGGTAAACACGTATGTCATTATGACAAGTTGCGTAAAGTACTAAAAACAGTGAGGACACGATGGAGTCACAAGTTATTGACAAGTACTGGCAGATTGGCAAGATGACGCAACAAGAATGATCTGCAAGAAGTATACCTCCGAGAAATCCCTGATTGGAAGGCCCACAACCATGTAGCTGGACCGATATGAGAACTTTTGCGTAAGGCTGGCATTTCGAGGAGTTTGCAGACTGTGGTCTGACGACCTTGCCAGGGAGTCCCCAACGTGCTCGCCTTAGCGCAGCCATGTTCCCAGTCGTTTCTCGACTGATCTCCGACGGGAATCAGCAAAGGTCAAGGTAAAATCATGTTTTACAAAGATTTATTTCTGGTCCGCAGAATTTTTTCACCTGAATGAATCACAAAACAAAAATTGAACAGTTCGAAGGAAGGAGAGCAGAAAAATACGCCTGAGGGGAAGAGAATACACAAGTGATAAAAACTTTCTTCATTTCCAATGTTTCCTTTCCAGCCCACTACCGGAAGAGGAAGGAACTGGAGACTAAGAGGAGGTAATAAGCCGGCAGACGACGAAACAGCACAACTAAACCTCAGGAAAAGAACATATTTGTGCGGCAGTGTCTCAGAACTTTAATATACACGTAAGTAAAGTCAGTCCTTTTTTGTCATGGATTAAATGAGTCTGTTTCATGCTAGAGATTTTTGTCCGGGCAGATTGTTACCTTAGGGCCGTTGGTAAATAAAATTCCGGACTGCTCAGCGTAAGTACACGCCCCTTGGTAAAATGAAAGTACAGCAAAGAACATGCCATGCAGACGCTTTATTTTCATCCACTTTGTTTTGTTTACTGTAGTTTTGTTTTTTCTTTGCCGATTTTAGCAATAAACCGTGTCATAAATAAACCTAAGATCAAGACATAACCTGTCGACGTCGACTAACACTAGTAACAGTAAGTTAGTAACAGATGGAATCAAAAAGTTTTGTCATCACTTCACACTTGGAACTTAACGTTTGGAAGTCAAAAAAAAAAAAAAAAAGGGGGAGGGGGGGCCACTCTTCTGATGCTAAACTAGGAAATGACATGTGAATTTATTGGTCTTGGTTAAAAAAGAAAAGAAGTAATGGATAGATTGTTTATGGCACCCATCTTGTAAGAGCCCAGGGCTCTTACAAAAGCCTGCAGATGCATGTATTCGTGACAATGATATTTATTTACACACACAAACACATGTGCTAACTCCCCCACTTCCACTCCCCTTCCAGTGCAGAAGAAAATTCTGCTCAGTTTACATTATGTTTTTGTTTTTTTGTTTTGTGTGTGTGTGTGTGTGTGTGTGTGTGTGTGTGTGTGTGTGTGTGTGTGTGTGTGTGTGTATTGTTGTTGTTGTGGTTGCTGTTGTTGTTGTTTTGCTTTACCCCCTCTCTACTTGTGTGCATGCGTGTGTATAAATTTGATTTTTTTCTTCTCATTTGCAGAAGGATTGTGGTAGAACATCAAAAATGGCCTGGAGGTTTAAGGTTTCCAAGTACAAAAATGCTGCTCCAAAGTTTCCCAAAAAGGAGGTAATTATTTTATTGATTTGCATGAAAGGAAACTCACATTGACATTGCCACTTATGTTGTTCTTCCAGTTCCATTCCTATGCTAGCTACTAGCAGCCCTAGTACTACATACTTCTAGGACGTTCTTGCAGCCATGGGCTGGGTATCTTGAACCTGAGGGCTGGATGAAAAAAAGTATTGTACTTATTCCTTTACCCTCGTTAATAAAAAATTCGTTCGTTCGAACCTAGTCGTTTTGATGCAGGATGTGTTTTGTTGCTGAATTCTTTCTTGTGAGTAACCTTGCACAGTCTTTGACTTTAGGGATGGAAATTTGGCCTATATTTTATCTTGAAAACTACAAACCATTACATGTTAGTGTAATATGATGGTGTCTACATGGCGTTCAACACAGATTCCTCAAGTAATAATAATGAAAATGGGTACTTAGAGCGCTTAACCCATGTGGGCCCTAAGCGCTCACACATTTTTAAAGGCACATGTGTTCAGTGCACACACACACACGCACACACGCACACTCACACTCACACACACACATAATGTAGGTTCTCTTATATCTGATACAGTTACTCTAAACACATGGCTGAGTACACAAAGCTATACAGAGAACAGACCTTTATTGCTAACAAGACGTAGGCATATAATAGATAATAACTGGCACAAAAGCACAGCTGATGTGTGTGGAAGCAAGCACAAAGGAGCAAGTAACCAGACCACAGTGTGTGTATATTAATAGTGCTTAGTGAGTCTGAAGACAGGGAAATGGGGGAAGGGGAGAGGTGGGGGTGGCCCAGCTTGGGAACAGATAACTATACAGAACAGGTATAGTGACATTAAGAATAACGAAGTAGCAAAGGGAGCTTAGCTTGCTTCATGTGGACATTTGCTCAGTTATCCTTACACTGTATCCCATTTAAAAAAGAAAAAGAAAAAAAGGAGTTTTGTTTTGTTTTGTTTGTTATTGTACTGTAACCGTTTATCCATGAGGGATACACCGCATCATGTTGGTTGGTTGCAGGAGCTGATACAGGATGTCCCAGTGGGAAACGCTAGCCATTCTTGTGGCAACCACATCAAGGCAAGCTGTGTCTACATGGCGTTCAACACAGATTCCTCAAGTAATAATAACGATAATGGGTACTTAGAGCGCTTAACCCATGTGGGCCCTAAGCGCTCACACATTTTTAAAGGCGCATGTGTTCAGTGCACACACACACACACGCACGCACGCACACTCACACACACACACACACATACACACAGCTGTATACATTAGGGCAATGGAACTGAAGAAAAGGGTTTTGAAAAGAAAAGGTTTTCAAGGAAGATTTAAAAGAAGTAACAGAGGTAGTATGATGGACAGAAACAAGGAGTTGGTTCCAAATAGCTGGATCCTGGTTGCTATAAGAGAAAGAGCGCTGCCCACTGTCACTGAACTTTGTTTAGAAGGACAGTGTTCTGAACACTTGGGTGTCTGCAGCAGAGCAGAGCTGGTGGGAAGGAGTGTAAAGGTGGAGAATTTGTAAAAGGTAGAAAACAATGCACTCAGCATAGTGTGCTGGCGGTGCTGGTGGACAGTCCTTTACTGTGCCTTCAGAACTCTCAGGATGCTTTACTGGCACTGATGTGCACTTTATGAAGGCAACCTATTGTCTGTGTGTTAGGCAGGAAATTTGTTTTCCTCCAAATCATTCAAACCTAAAACTAATGCAACCTGTAGTCTAACCAAAAGACAAAAGATAAAACTGATAAAAAGTGATATGAAAAGAGATCATTGGTAATTCTGTTAACATTGCATAATGTACACACCATGGTCCACCTTAAGTCTCTCTCTGTCTTGCTGTCTCTATCTGACTCTGTCTCTGTCTCTTGTTTCACTGTCTCTGTCTGTCTCTGTCTCTCTGTCTCTGTCTGTGTCTGTCTGTGTGTCTGTGTCTGTCTGTCTGTCTGTCTGTCTGTCTCTCTCTCTCTCTCTCTCTCTCTCTCTCATCTCCTCTCTCTCTCTCTCTCTCTCTCTCTCTCTCTCTCTCTCTCTCTCTCTCTCTGTCTCCTTTGTTTATAATAATTAATATGTGTGTGCTGTATTGATAATTTTATATTTGTCTTGTATCCTGTCTTAGGTGGGGGTTCACTGGGGTACCTGCCACTTGGTGCCAAAGGCCGCATTGGAAGTAAACTTTCCTATATTCATGCACATGGAGGTATGGTACAGAACTGACGATAACACCCTTTCCATATTATGTATCTGACTGTCTTGCTGTCTGGATGGAGGACTGTGTGTGTGTGTGTGTGTGTGTGTGTGTGTGTGTGTGTGTGTTGTGTGTGTGTGTGTGTGTGTGTGTGTGTGTGTGTCTGTTTGTGTGTGTGTCTGTGTGTTTGTGTGTGTGTCTGGCTCTGTCTGTCTGGCTCTGTCCTGTCTGCTGGCTGGCTGTGTATCAGTGCCGTTTCCACTTGCTTTGTGAATTTATAAAATAAAATAAATCATAAAAATAAGGATGACTGCTGTCACTCAAAAACAAGATCCAAACACATAAAGTTAAAGAAAGAAAGAAAGAAAAAAAAGCTTATTTAATGTGACCAAATTTGTGTTTTGTTGTATTAAATAAACATTCTTTTTAACCTTTTATGCATTTGGATCTTGTGAGTAAGTAAGTAAGTAATTTGGTGTTTTATGCCCAGTCGTGGATCTTGTGAATTCATACATTGATCAGGAATTATTAGAGGGAGGCACTTTTTCTTGTTCCGTAGATCTGAGATTTTAAACTGCAGCTGAGTTTATTCACCGTGCATGTCCTCATCTGGGGCACTTCATATTCAGACTTACTGTGGTTTTGTATTGACCCAAACACAGAAAAGTTAAATTAACTTAAAAGGACCACTGCTTATTATGACAAAACATAATAATTAACATGCAAATATTACATTATATCAGAACACCTCATCCTAAAGCAGACGAGTGTCCTACATCTCGTTTTTCACTGTTTACCTGCTAAGTGTTGTTTTGTATCTTGAAAATGGGTCTTACCCTGAAAATGTACATGTAGTGTTTTGTCATAATATTAATAAGTAGTGTTCTTTTGTACCTTTTATGTGGTTGTATCTTGTATTGGATGATAGCAGTCATTCCTGTGTTGCATTTTGTCATAATAAATAGTGTTCTTTTTAAGCGCTTATGTGTTTGGATCTTGCTTTAGAATGGTAGCGGTCATTCCTGTTTCAGATTTTTTGTTTGTGCGGTTTGTTTGTGCAGTTTTATGTTGGTTATTGGTTTTTATCCCCCCCCCCCCCCCAACCTCCCATCAGCCAGCCCCCCTCTCCCACCTCCCCCCAAAAGTGTTCAAATTAATACACGGATGTTCTTGTACTTATTACGGTAGCTGTTGTATACATACTAATTCCTATCCTGTAGAAGGTAAACACTTCCACCACCATCCCACCCACCCTCACCACCCTTCCAACCCCCCATCACCCAGGCCCCCCTCCCCAACCCCTCAAAAAGTGTTCAAATTAATACATGGATGTTCCTGTATTTATTACAGTAGCTGTTGTTTACATACTATCACTAATTACTATCCTGTAGAAGGTAAACACCTCCACCCCCCTCACACCCACCCTAACCACCCCCCAACCCCTCCACCCAACACCCCACCCCGTACAAGCCCTTTCTGCACCCACCCGTTTATTATTATTATTACTGTTGTTTATTTGGTTGGTAGCTGCCTGTACTTGCTCTCTTAGTTAAAGGACCGGTCAGTTTATTTTTTTCATTTTGGTTGCAGTAATTACCTGATCTGTTTTCACATTACTGCAGATTTTGTTGCTGACTTTGACTTCTCACCATTCGACGATTACATGCTGGCCACTGGCTCTCAGGACAATGGGGTAACTGATGCTTAAATTTCTTCTTTTACATTATTATTAACTGATGCTTAAATTTCTTCTTTTACATTATTGTTAACTGATGCTTAAATTTCTTCCTTTACATTATTATTAACTAATGCTTAAATTTCTTCCTTTACATTATTATTAACTGATGTGTATTTTTTTCTTTTACATGATTATTAACTTATGCTTAAATTTCTTCATTTACATTATTATTATTAACTGATGCTTAAATTTCTTCATTTACATTATTATGTGGATGTACTGGCTACCAGCTTTCAGGCCAGTGTGGAACTGATGCTTAAATTTCTTCATTTGCAGTAAGTAAAGATGGTGCTTAACGTCCACAGAAACCACAAGGCTTATTAATATTAGGGACAGGCAGAAGGGGTGGGGGAAGGGGGTATTCTTCATTTACATTGTTACATGGATGTATTGCAAGTGGTTAAAGTTACTTTTTGTGTTGATTTCAAATAAGAAAGAAGGAATTGTGCTCACAACGTAACAAACAACTGAACTGCAAGGAACAAATACAAATATATATGTCTGTCTCTTCAAGTCATTTTTATGTGTCCCCCCCCCCCTCCCCCCCCCCCCCCCATAACTCCCCCACCCCTCCACCAGCATTTTCTTGTAAGGTATATTTATTTGTTGGCTTTCTCATTGGATGTATTATTTATTCGATAAAACACAGAAAATCAGCCAAAATATCAGATCTTACAACAACAAAAATTTGGTTGAAGTTGCACTACTGCCTGGACAGCCTTTCTTTCTGCATTTATCATTTCCCCCTGTTTTCCCGCCTTCACAGCTGAAAGTGTGGGTGTTGCCAGAGGAGAGCAGCATGGCTAATGTGTCCGAAGCAGCAGCAGTGTTGCCGTCACAGGATCGCCGCATCGAGAACGTTCTGTGGCACCCCACTGCTGAGGGAGTCCTGTCTGTGTCCACAGACACCTGTGTCAAGCTGTTTGATGTGGCGGCCTCTGCTGAAAAGTGTGGTAAAGAACTCAAATGCAGACACCTGATTGCATGTGCGTGCACTCCTACACACACATGCGTACGCCCACACGTGCACACCCACACATGTGCGCACCCATACACGCACACATTTCACTCTCCCTAACTCAAACACACTCGCACACACATTCACACACACAGACACACAAATGCATGCATGTACACACACACACACACGCACATGCACACACATACATACATGCATAACATAAAGATATTAAATTATCTGTTCATCTTGCTGTCTGCAGTGCTATAATGAGGTTTCTCATTTCATATTTGCAAATTCACAGCTTACGCTGAGCATGGGGATCAAGTTCAGAGCATTTCTTGGAGAGATGGTGGATCTTTGATGGTCACAACATGTCGAGACAAACGAATGCGTGTCCTTGACCTCCGTGCCGGCAAACTGGCTCAGGTTATTCAGTAATTTCTGCTGTCATTTTGTGTGTGTGTGTGTGTTTGTGTGTGAGTGTGTGCATGAGAGAGAAAGAGAGAGATTGAGTGGGCATATGTGCGTGTGTGTGCATGTGTGTTTTGTGTCCATATGTGTGCCAGTGCATGTGTGTATGTGTGTGTGTGTGTGTGTGTGTGTGTGTGTGTGCAAGCATGTGTGTGTGTGTGTGTTTTGTGCCCTCTGTGTGCCTGCATGCGTGCATGCATGTGTGTGTGTGTGTGTGTGTGTGTGTGTGACTGTGCCACGGTGTGTGGGTGTGTGATTGTGCCACGGTCTGTGTGTGTGTGTGTGTGTGTGTCTGTGAGTGACATTGTTTCAATTGATATGTGTGATACTTTAATTAATTGTTTTAGAAGTATGTGATCTTAACTTCATTACTTATTTTATGACAAAGTCACAATTGTTCTATATTTATAACTATAACTATGGTTAAAGTAAGACTCTTTT
>CAUZXP010000255.1:37079-52079 GCA_963584105.1 Alviniconcha strummeri
CTTAAATTTCTTCCTTTACATTATTATTAACTGATGTGTATTTTTTTCTTTTACATGATTATTAACTTATGCTTAAATTTCTTCATTTACATTATTATTATTAACTGATGCTTAAATTTCTTCATTTACATTATTATGTGGATGTATTGGCTACCAGCTTTCAGGCCAGTGTGGAACTGATGCTTAAATTTCTTCATTTGCAGTAAGTAAAAATGGTGCTTAACGTCCACAGAAACCACAAGGCTTATTAATATTAGGGACAGGCAGAAGGGGTGGGGGAAGGGGGTATTCTTCATTTACATTGCTACATGGATGTATTGCAAGTGGTTAAAGTTACTTTTTGTGTTGATTTCAAATAAGAAAGAAGGAATTGTGCTCACAACGTAACAAACAACTGAACTGCAAGGAACAAATACAAATATATATGTCTGTCTCTTCAAGTCATTTTTATGTGTTCCCCCCCCCTCCCTACCCCACCCCCCCCCATAACTCCCCCACCTCTCCACCAGCATTTTCTTGTAAGGTATATTTATTTGTTGGCTTTCTCATTGGATGTATTATTTATTCGATAAAACACAGAAAATCAGCCAAAATATCAGATCTTACCAAACAAAATTTTGGTTGAAGTTGCACTACTGCCTGGACAGCCTTTCTTTCTGCATTTATCATTTCCCCCTGTTTTCCCGCCTTCACAGCTGAAAGTGTGGGTGTTGCCAGAGGAGAGCAGCATGGCTAATGTGTCCGAAGCAGCAGCAGTGTTGCCGTCACAGGATCGCCGCATCGAGAACGTTCTGTGGCACCCCACTGCTGAGGGAGTCCTGTCTGTGTCCACAGACACCTGCGTCAAGCTGTTTGATGTGGCGGCCTCTGCTGAAAAGTGTGGTAAAGAACTCAAATGCAGACACCTGATTGCATGTGCGTGCACTCCTACACACACATGCGTACACCCACACGTGCACACCCACACATGTGCGCACCCGTACACACACACATTTCACTCTCCCTCACTCAAACACATGCACACACATGTCTATGTGCACATGTGTATGTCTGTATGCATTCACACACACAGACACACAAATGCATGCATGTACACACACACACACACACACACACACACACACACACACACATACATACATGCATAACATAAAGATATTAAATTATCTGTTCATCTTGCTGTCTGCAGTGCTATAATGAGGTTTCTCATTTCATATTTGCAAATTCACAGCTTACGCTGAGCATGGGGATCAAGTTCAGAGCATTTCTTGGAGAGATGGTGGATCTTTGATGGTCACAACATGTCGAGACAAACGAATGCGTGTCCTTGACCTCCGTGCCGGCAAACTGGCTCAGGTTATTCAGTAATTTCTGCTGTCATTTTGTGTGTGTGTGTGTGTTTGTGTGTGAGTGTGTGCATGAGAGAGAAAGAGAGAGATTGAGTGGGTGTGTGTGCATGTGTGTTTTGTGCCCATCTGTGTGCCAGTGCATGTGTGTATGTGTGTGTGTGTGTGTGTGCAAGCATGTGTGTGTGTGTGTGTTTTGTGCCCTCTGTGTGCCTGCATGCGTGCATGCATGTGTGTGTGTGTGTGTGTGTGTGACTGTGCCACGGTGTGTGTGTGTGTGATTGTGCCACGGTCTGTGTGTGTGTGTGTGTGTGTCTGTGAGTGACATTGTTTCAATTGATATGTGTGATACTTTAATTAATTGTTTTAGAAGTATGTATCTTAACTTCATTACTTATTTTATGACAAAGTCACAATTGTTCTATATTTATAACTGTAACTATGGTTAAAGTAAGACTCTTTTGTTGGTGGTGGTGTGTTTGTTGTTGTATTGTTCTCTTAACTTCATGTATTATTATTTTACGAGCCCGCCATGACCACAACAAAATTGCCCCTTGTGGGATTATTAAAGTTTTTTTTTTGGAATTGAATTGAATTGCATGTGTGTGAAGCTGGCCATGGAGATTAGGGAAGCTGAGGTGGCGGTTTGAGTGGTTTTACAGGTGGACATCTATGGAATTGTTGCTCAATTGGTATGCATTAATTAGTTTTTTGTGGTGTTTGAGTGTGGTGAAGATTCCTCAAAGTACGCTTCATAGTTCACCATGACTTTAAAAAGAGAAACATATTTTCATTTATCTACTCTTTATGCCATTATATAGTCTTTGAATGTTGTGATTTGATTGCATATTTGGCGATAGTGTGGAAGTTCTGTTCTTGAGGAAGAGCGCACTTTGACATGCCGTGACATTTAAAATTTACAACGGTGGTTGTGTTTTCACCAGGAGGTTGCTGGCCATCAGAATGTGAAAGACACGTGTGTACAGTGGCTGGGAGATACTGACTACATCCTCTCCACTGGATTCAGCATGGTAGGCAGACCAACCCATGTGGATCCATGCATGGGGTGACATGCCTCAATGTACACATGCATGCACACACACATTTACATGCATGCATATGAAGTGCATGTTTGCACTCACAGGGTTGTACACAGATTCACATGCATGTGCAGGTATGCATGCACAAACACAGACATGTACGTATTTGTGCATGCACACAAACACTTGCACAGCACAGATGCACTCAACACACACACACATACACACACACAAACACACACACACACACACACACACACACACACACACACACACACACACACACACACACACAAACACACACACACACGTACACACACACACACACACACAGACCAAACCAGATAGCATGCTCACTGTGTGTTACATTTATCTCCTGGAAAAAAGTAAAATCAATAATGGTAATCACCCTTCTCATTCATTCTTTATCTTTTGCATGTGCATCTGTGAACCCACTCCTTATGGTAACTTCCCCAAGGGTAAACAGATACATATATAAAAACACACACACACCTGTTTCAGTGAACAAGTGAACTGTAGTCTAGTGGCTGTTTTTGCTGTCGGTTGGCAGAGTCAGGAGCGGGAGATTAAGCTGTGGGACAACAGGAACTTGACGTCTCCTCTCACCACACAGTCCGCTCAGGGATCCACAGGGTAAGTGTGTGGGAGGCTGTCTCTGATTTGCTGTCTGTATCTTCTGGTCAAAGGCAACTGTGATGATAGTCGTCAGCAGCTGTGGTTGTCCCGCGCAACACACAGTCTGCTCAGTGATCTATGATGGTGAAGATCCACAGGGTGAGTGCACGGGAGGCTGTCTGTAATTTGCTGTCTCTACCTTCTGGTCAAAGGATATAATGATGAGAGTTGCCAGCAACTGTGGTTGTCCCACTCACCTCACAGTCTGCTCAGTGATCTACAAGGGTGAGGATCCACAGGGTAAGGATCCACAGGGTAAGGATCCACAGGGTAAGTGCGTGGGAGACTGTCCCTGATTTGCTGTCTGTGTCTTCTGGTCAAAGGAAATTGTGATAACAGTTGCCAATAACTGTGGTTGTCCTGTTCAGCGCACCACAGTCTGCTCAGGGGCCCACAGGGTCGAATGTTTGAATGTACACACTTCAAGCAGCACCAAGCAATTTCTTCATTGTCTGTTTGGGACCGACAGGGTCGAATTTTTGAAAGTATACACTTGAAGCAGCACTAAGCAAACACCTGTTGGGGTAACCTGTAAAAAAAAAGAGTCAAATGTTTCTTTGTTGTCTGTTTTCAGAGCCCTGATGTGCCTGTTTGATCCCGACACCAGCATGGTGTTTCTAGCTGGAAAGGTAGGATCAGAGCAGACAGTCATGCGTACTGAGTATATGGCTTGCTTGGTTCTGTCTGTCTTTCTGCCTGTCTGTCTGTTTGTTTGTCTGTATGTCTGTACAAACCCTAAGATGGCATGGCAGAAGAAGGCCGTTCAAAGCCAGAGGTTGCAGTAGCCTGCCCTCACTGTATTCATCCATGCGCATTGGAATTCAGGGTGTACTTGTATCAGAGGTGACATCCAACAGCTCCATCAGTTCCATGGACCACCAAGGTGTGTGACTGGTGATTGCCTTATGTCTTTAGCATGACTGGTGACTCTGCACCATGTCTTTGGGGTGACTGGTGATGCTGCCTTACATCTGTATCTGTGTGGACATGCATGTGCGTATGTATCTGCATATGCGTATATATCTGTGCTGTTTGTGCGTGTAGCATTTGCGTGTGGGAGTTGCTCTCCACGTTCCAGCTCACAGAAAACCAAATGTTGGTTGTCTTGATATCAACAGTCCTTGTGTTTCAGAGCGACAACAGCCTGCGCTTTGTGGAGTTCACAGAGAAGAGCCCCTACTTGACAGAGGGTGAGCTAGACATGGAGAAAAGAAATGGTAGTTGGTAGTTTTTAGCTTGTGAGAGCTTACATGTATGCGCTGTGTGCATCTGGTGCTGTGAACACGCAAGGTTTGGTGTGGATTTTTTTTCCACGTACTGTATATATATAAATTTCCATTCATTCATTCATTCATTCACATAGAATGGTAACGGGTTTTTTTTTTTTTTTTTTTTTATTGCCCTGTGAACCATGGCAGTTTGGGTGAAGAGAAAACAAATCATGACTATTTATTTAAACAAACAAACTAACAAACAAAACACACACACAAAGAAAACAAGATCATCCTCCATTCTTTGAGGGGGGAAATGGATCCCTGTGAACAAGTTGAAAAACAGTAGACTGCACACTCTAATGTCTGCTGAAAAGACCAACTTTTTCTCTTGGACTGTTTATCTGTGAGGTTTTTCTTTCAGGGGAGGGGGAGGGCAAAGGGGTGGGGGGTGGGGGAGGGGGGAGCTTTACGGGGGAAGAAAGGCTGACTTAACAGTAACACAGATGTTATGGGTATTTATGTATATATACAGAAGCACCTTGCATAGAAATTACGGTAATATGTTGAGCAGCACTGGTACCTTCTTTGTGTACATCTACCTGCTATAGTCAGTGCCTTATGTATATATATATGTATCTAACTAAATGGTTGTGTTTTGTATTTTTGTACAGGTATGGTGGACAGGACGGAGCAGGTCAAAGGTGTAGCACTGGTGCCAAAGCGTGCCATGGACTTGATGAGTGGGGAGGTGGACAGAGTGCTGGTCCTGGCCACAAACTCCATCATCTCAGTGCCTTACATTGTACCCAGAAAGGTGTGTGCGTCTGTGTGTGCATATAATTACGTATATGTGAATGTTTGGGTTTTAAGTGTGCCAGCATGCATGTATGTGTGTGTGTGCATGCCTGTGTTTATGTGTGTGTGTGTGTGTGTGTGCTTGTGTGTGTTTGAGAGAAAGAGAGGGTGTGTGTGTGTGTTCTTGTATTAGGTGTTTAGATATGTGTGTTTGTGCATGTGTGTGTGTGTGTGTGTGTGCATGCATGTGAGAGTGCGTGCTTATGAGTGTGTGTGTGTGTAATATGATTTTGCATATGCATTAACAACTCCTGTATCTGTTCAATGTTCTCTGTGTGGGTGTACATACGTGTGTGTGTGTGTGTGTGTGTGTGTGTGTGTGTGTGTGTGTGTGTGTGTGTGTGTGTGTGTTTTTCCCTGTATATGCATGCTCTGGTTCAAGTGTCTGTGTATGCGATACATTCCTCATCTCATGCACAGGTATCCAGTCATTTAACAGATCCAAAACTAGGAAGTCTTTTATTTTTATTTTTGATAAGTAACCTATAATCATTTTCCAAAACCTCTTTCAAAAACATTGCTGTTTCACCTTCTCAAAAACACAATATTGGTTTGCAGTCTTACAGAGAGTTTCACTCCGACCTGTACCCAAACACAGCCAGTGGGGAGCCAGCGCTGACCGCACAGCAGTGGTTCAATGGACAAGATGCCCCGGTTCCCAAGGTGGCGCTGGCCCCCAACAAAAGTCTGATTAAACACGAGAGGCGTGGAGCTCTCTTTGGCTTCAGCAGCAGCAGCAGCAGTGGAGGCAGAGGGGAGGTGGGGAACAGGAAGGAAGAGAAACCAAGTCAAGTGGGGGTGAGTACATAGACTGACAGTTTGTGTGTGTGTGTGTGTGTGTGTATGTGTGTGTGTGTGTGCGGGTGTGTACATGTGTGTGTGTGTGTGTATGTGTGGGTGTGTGTGGGTGTGTACGTGTGTGTGTGTGTGTGTATGGGTGTGTGTGTGGGTGAGAGAGTGTGTGTGGGTGCATGTGTGTGTGGTGTGTGAGTGTGTGTGCATGTGTGTGGAATGTGCATATGGTGTGCATGTGCACATTGTGTGTGCATGTGCATATGGAGTGTGTGTGGTGTGGTGTGTGTGTGTGTGTGTGTGCATGTGCATATGGGGTGTGCATGTGTGTGTGGTGTGTGAGTGTGTGTGCATGTGTGTGGAATGTGCATATGGTGTGCATGTGCACATTGTGTGTGCATGTGCATATGGAGTGTGTGCGTGTGTGTGGTGTGGTGTGTGTGTGTGTGTGCATGTGCATATGGGGTGTGCATGTGTGTGTGTGTGTGTGTGTGTGCGTGCATGTGTGTGTTGAAGGAGAGGGACATTTACTGCCAGGTGATGCTATTCAAACAAGCATTCCTACTGTCACTGATTGTTTTGGAAACAGACTCCAGTCAACAACACCCCCCCCCCCCCCCAACCCACCAACCCACCCACTCATTCTTTCATATTTTCTTTCAAAGCTGTTGATAGCCATTTTGTGGTTTCAGCCATCTCCAGCTGCGGTTACGAAAGAAAAGCCCCAAATCAAGCACACTAAACCTGCAGCAGCAGAGACCAGCGCCTCAAGCCCTGCAGTTTCCAGCTCCGGCCCTTCCCCCGCCAAGCCAGGCAGCGGACCTGAGGCGCCCCCTGCAGAACCAGCAAAGCCCACCAAGCTCTTCAAAGGTACGCAGCTGCCAGGGATCAAGAACTGTAGTTGCCGATGCGTGTTGTATTGAATTTGAATGTAGCCTTGGTGTTGTTGCTGGTGTCGGTGCGTGTGGTGACCCAGCCCGAGCCGTGGATCCAAGTTGTTGCTGCTGTTGTTGAGTGTTCCCCAGCTGAACGCCGTGGGTGTCACCTGGAATATAAACGCTGTTGTACATTGACATATATACACATTCCACAGGGTGAGAGGGTTGCATGTGTGGCCATTTACAATTTTTGTTTGTTTAACCCCACCACTTTTCCATTCGATAAAGCTAGACGTATGTTGAGGAAAGGGGGAAATATTAATGAGTTTAAAACAAATGTGATTTTTGCTGCTGCCATCTACACAGCACATTTTTTTCTTCTCCATTTTTCACTTTGAGTGGCGAAACAAAATGTAATGAGTTAACAGTCAACATTTGTTTCAAACTCATCAAAAATGCCGCACCCCCCCCCCCCCTTCCTCACCTCCTTCTTCCCCCAACATATGTCTAGCTTTGTAGCCCCAAAGCTTTTCTGCAAGTGTGTGTGGCTCCTTGGGGGCCAGTGCTGTGTGGCCACGCTTTCCTTTTATAGGGAGCCAAACAGACCATGATACAAACAGTTCTGTGTGTGTGTGTGTGTGTGTGTGTGTGTGTGTGTGTGTGTGTGTGAGGGGTGCAGCAGTATAAATACTGCTTCATCATGATGCAAACATTTGTGTGTGTATGTGTCACAGGAGTGCGACAATCTAAGTACCGCTTCATCACTGGCCAGACCCTGCACCCATCCCAGCACCTCACCAACCTGAAAAACCTCTGCAAGACGGTCCCTCATGAGAGCGACCTGTTTGTGGCCAACGTGCAACGCTGCGCTGTACCTCTGGATGGCGCCGGCGGAATCATTGCCGTCTTGGAGGTGGGTCATCTCTGCGTTGCTTTTTTTCCTCTCCAAAGTCTACAGGTTTTTTTTGTTTTGTTTTTAGTTTGTTTCTGTGGTGTTTTGAAAGTGTTGCTTTACAAGAGAAGCCATAGCTTCTATATCTGAATGATCAATTTTGGTAAAAGTTACAACACCGCTAACATACTGTGCATTATCTGTCAGTTGAGCAAGCCTGGACGCCTGGGGGACACGGCAGATGAGCTGCCGACCATTCAGAACGGCAGTAAAGTGGCAGACCTGGTGTGGGACCCGTTCGACAACACCAGGCTGGTTGTCGGTCAGTGCAACTCACTGCATACTCACATTTTTTTCCCTGCCTGCCTTGCTCCCCTTGCCCTTGCCCCCTGCACCCACCCCCACCACCTCTCCACCACTTGCTAATGATGTGTTTAAACTGTTTTCACTTTTGAATATTTTAATATGTGACATGATGTGACTGAACTTTTGGTTTCTCTCTTTGGTTCAAACAGTCTCTACCTGTTTATGTGATAGCAAATTGTTAGAAGTTTTGCCAGCCTGTTAACTTTTGTTGATGTTAGCAATAAACAAAAACTGACCAGAGCTTTAATTGTGTATTTCAGCTTGTGATCAACTTTTGTTGATGCTAGCAACGGAAGAACTACCCAGAGCTTTCATTGTGTATTTCAGGTTGTGATCAACTTTTGGTGATGCTAGCTACGGAAGAACTGACCAGAGCTTTCATTGTGTATTTCAGGTTGTGATCAACTTTTGTTGATGCTAGCTACGGAAGAATTTACCAGAGCTTTCATTGTGTATTTCAGCATATGATCAACTTTTGTTGATGCTAGCAACAGAAGAATTTATTAGAGCTTTCACTGTGTATTTCAGCTTATGATCAACTTTTGTTGATGCTAGCAACAGAACAACTTACGAGAGCTTTAGTTGTATATTTCAGCTTATGATCAACTTTTGTTGATGCTAGCAACAGAACAACTTACTAGAGCTTTAGTTGTATATTTCAGCTTATGATCAACTTTTGTTGATGCTAGCAACAGAAGAACTGACCAAAGCTTTCATTGTCTATTTCAGCATGTGACAACGCCAAAATCAATGTGTGGCGAGTGCCGCCAGAAGGATTCCCAGTGGGACCATCGCAAACTGAGCCAGAGTTCTACCTCGTAGGTCAGTTGGGTGTCTGTTTTGTGTGGAAGGTCTTATGCTCCATGTATACATTTTCATGTATAAAATTTCACCTACTCATTCATGCTTTATAATCTTTTATGTGAATAATGCCCTGTAATTTTTTTACTCATTAGTAGCTTAGCAAGGAGTAGTTGTTAGGTTTTGACCAAACCTAGACCACAGTCCTTGTAAAAGATTTTGAGTTTAAGTTTGAGTCCTCTCTCTGTCTCTGTCTCTGTCTGTCTGTCTGTCTGTCTGTCTGTCTGTCTGTCTGTCTGTCTGTCTGTCTGTCTGTCTGTCTGTCTCTCTCTCTCTCTCTCTCTCTCTCTCTCTCTCTCTCTCTCTCTCTCTCTCTCTCTCTCTCTCTCTCTCTCTCTCTCTCTCTCTCTCTTTCTCTCTCTCTCTCTCTCTCTCTCCCCCACCCCTTTCTTTTTTATCTTTCCCTCTCTCTCCTCAACCCCACCCCCCCAAAAACCTTTTTTCTTCATTTGCCATTCCAAAAGGGTACAGCTACTTATTCAGTTCTAACCTAACACAAACCTCTCTCTTTCTCTCTCTCCCCTCCCCCCCCTCCCCCCATGCTCTTTTTTCTCTCTCTCCCTTCACCCCTAACCCCCTTACCTTTTTGCTTTATTTGCTGTTCCAAAAGGGTACAGCTACTCATTCAGTTCTACCTAACACAAACTTATATAGCTAGTGTCTAGGCCCAGCAGCATATGCGAAAGCTAACGTGTTTTTATCTGAGAGGTGCATGCCACGTTTTCCTCCAGGTCACATGGAGAAGATCTACTTTGCTCGCTTCCACCCTCTGGTCAAGGACATCGTCATGTCGGCATCCTATGACATGACTGTCAGGATGTGGAACCTTGACACCAGGTCAGAGGTCATGCAGCTTCAAGGTCACCAGGATCAGGTGAGGCCCTAGTTTTGTCAAAGTCTGTCAGGAAGTTGTCTGTATAAGACCCACTGTGTGCTACAGTAAAGTTTGATATTAGGCAACTTAGAGTGGAACAGGCTGTGTGTGTGTGTGTGTGTGTGTGTGTGTGTGTGTGTGTGTGTGTGTGTGTGTGTGTGTGTGTGTGTGTGTGTGTGCATGTGTGTGTGTGTGTGCGTGTACGTGTGTGTGCACGCGTGCATGCATGTGTGTGTGAACAACTTTCTTTTTTTAGCAGACTTGGAACTTAGGTTACTGCAGACCTCCTTTTTTGGGGGTATCATTTTTTTTTTCTCAGAGGCTGAGGTAGAGTTCCATTTTTTGTTTTTTTTAGAGACTGAACTTTGGTCGTGACGGAGTACATGTATCAGTGTTTGCGGAGGTTGACCATGGGTTGCTGTGTATAAGTGTTTGTGGAGGTCGACCATGGGTTGCTATGGTGTTACCATGTCAACCTTTTTGCCACTGCAGGTGTTCAGCCTGGCCTGGAGTCCGTGCAGCCGGCTGTGTGCCACTGTGTGCAAAGACGGCAAGCTACGAGTGTATGAACCCCGCAAGTCAACGCAGCCCATCAAGGTAATACCCCCCCCCCCCCCCCCCCCACTTAAGTTCTCCTTGCCCCCCACTTAAGTTCTCCCCCCTTGAGTTCTCTCCCCTTAACAACTTTTCTCTGTTTCTATTCCTTGACCACCTTGCACATTGTGCGCCATCATGAATTAAAGCTGAGTTTGTCAGTTAAAGTGCCTTGAAACTGCTTTCTGAATAGCTGTGACCATACCAACCACTGGTCAAAGTTTCCTGATTTACCTTGGGGTTAGATGTGTGGAGCAGTTGTAGTCCGGCATATATTCTATCACTGTATAGTTAACCCTCACAAGAGAAGACAAAAATATAAAGGTGTTGTATGGCTGGAGAATAAAAATCCCTTCAGTCAGGAGTTTTAGGTCAAAGTGTGGAAGAAAACAAACAAACAAGTAATTCATTGTTGAGGCATTATATTTAGATCTGGAAGACTTTAAGCAGAGTAAATCCCCTCCCTTCATCCCCCTCCCTGAGTCCCTTTCCCCACAGTGCCTTCCCCACATCCCTTTCCCCCCAGTGCCTTCCCCACATCCCTTTCTTCACAGTGCCTTCCGCACATCCCTTTCCCCACAGTCCCCTCCCAGAATCCCTTTCCTCACAGTCCCCTCCCTGCATCCTGTTCCCCACAGTCTCCTCCCTGAATCTTTTTCCCCACAGTGCCCTCCCCACATCCCTTCCCCCACAGTCCCCTCTCCACAACCCTTTCCCACAGTCGCCTCCCCACATCCCTTTCCCCACATCCCATTCCCCACAGTCCCTTCTCCTCATCCCTTTCCCCACAGTCCCCTCCCTGCATCTCTTCCCCACAGTCCCTTCCCTGCATCCCTTTCCCCACAGTCCCCTCCCTGCATCTCTTCCTCACAGTCCCTTCCCTGCATCCCTTTCCCCACAGTCCCCTCCCCACAACCCTTTCCCACAGTTCCCTCCCCACATCCCTTTCCCCACAGTCCCTTCCCATCATCCCTTTCCCCACAATCCCCTCCCCACATCTCTTTCCCCACAGACCCTCCCCTCATCCATTTCCCCACAGTCCCCTCCCTGCATCCCTTTCCCCACTGTCCCCTCCCTGAATCCTTTTCCCCACAGTCCCCTCCCTGAATCCCTTTCCCCACAGTCCCCTCCCTGAATCCCTTTCCCCACAGTCCCCTCCACTCATCCCTTTCCTCGCAGTCCCCTCCCTGAATCCTTTTCCCCACAGTCCCCTCCCCACATCCCTTTCCCCACAGTTCCCTCCCTACGTCCCTTTCCCCACAGTCCCACAGTCCCCTCCTTGCATCCCTTTCCCCACAGTCCTCTCCTTGCATTCCCCTCCACCCCTTTCTGTCCTCTTCATCAAGGGCAATGAGCATATTGCTATATCTACATGGAGTTAGACGTTGCTGTTTAAGTGGACATTGACACTGACACCGACAAGTTGTTAAGTTCATGGACTGATGATGCTTTGCAGGAAGGGGCGGGACCAGAGGGAACCCGCGGAGCAAGGGTGGTGTGGGTTTTGGACGGGAAGTACCTGGTGGTGTCTGGCTTCGAGAGGTAGGTCACTTGGGATGTGAGAGTTAGTCAGCAGGTGCTTTGAGCCCAGCCAGCCACATAGGGTTACATCAGGGCTAATTGGATGTGAGAGGATGAGTGTGTGTAAAGTGTCGTAATTCTGAATCTGGGGACATATACCATATGTTTTCTGCCTTTCTCCCACTCTCTCCCTCTCCCTCTTGTTCCCATAGCTTCTCTCTTTCTATATCTCTGTCCCTCAGGCTCTTTCTCTCGTTCTGTCTCTCTGTCTTTGTCTCTGTCTCTGAGATGATTTTGAGGATGTACCTTTGGAGAGGTTTATGTGTCTTGGGTTTATTTGCATGCCAGGTGAGATGGCAACCATGGTAACTGTAGGTGATTCAGGTCTTTGTTGCAGGGCTCATGTGACGTCTTTTGAGTGCTAATTAATTCCCTTCATTTGCTGATTGTGTCTCAGGCTGTATTTCTGTTTGTCTCTGGCTGGTTGGCTGTCTCTGTCTCTGTTAGTCTCTCTGTCTCTGTCTCTCTCTTTCTTGATTAGTCCCTTGTTTGGGCAAGGGCTGGATGTAAAAAAGCAGACATGCTTATATATTACCCTCATAAGTAAGGAATTTTACCTTAATCTCTTTTTCTTTAATCTGTCTGTCTGTCTGTCTCTCTCTCTCTCTCTCTCTCTCTGGCTGTCTGTCTCTCTCCCCATCCCCAGTTTCCTGTGTGTCTGTCCACTTTGCTTTGTTCTGGTGATCGCAGCTCCTCCGTGGGCCAGCAGCTGAGTGTGTACAAGGCAGACACCCTGGAGCGACAGAGCGTGGAGGATTTCCAGAGGTCCCCCTCCATCCTCATCCCCTTCTTCGACGCAGACAGCAGCACACTCTTCCTCTTCTCCAGGGTCAGTTTTGTGGACAGTGTCTGAGGGGGGGAGGGGGGTGTGGAGGTGGGGGGAGGAGGAGGTATTAACTGTGTTGGTGCATGTGTGTAGTTTGGAGGTGACCAGAATTCAGTCATCCTTCACAGTCGACCACAGCTGCCTGGTCATGCGAACAGTCAGTTTTGTGGGCAGTGTCTGGCATGGGGGTGGGGTGGGTATGAACAGTGTTTGGTGCATGGAGGTATTTTGGAGGTGATCGGAATTCCGTCATCCTTCACAGTTGATCACAGCTTTAAGATCGTGTGAACAGACCTGTCCGTGGGGCATTCACAGATGTACGTTATGTCCGTGCAGTGATACCACAACATCCACCACCACCCCACCCACACCCCACCCTACCCCCCTTCCACCCCTCCTTCTGTGCCCCCTCACCCTCCTGCCCCAGGGCAGAGTCACTCAAGCATAGTAGTCTTAATCAGTGTTGAGGAACCATTCACACCAGTTTAAGCTCCTTGGGAAACCGTGTTGTCTAAAGCCGTCTTTGGAGGTCCCATTGCCCTGATCACTTCTCGCTGATTAAAGCTTGAGGCTTCTATTTAGGGGTTACATTCTAACTTTGTCTGTGTGTAGGCATTTTGCTTCTCACATCAGTTGACAAAAGGGAAAGAAAACATGACACGGTTAGTATTTAAACTGATACCCCCACCACTTCCACTCTGCTTTGTTTCTTTGAGCTTAGGGTTGGTTGGGTACCGTGAATATAGAAATGAAGGCCTCATCTACTGAGAATCTGGAGCAGCCAAAGAGTCTTCCTTTTTAGCCCTGAGTGGGTCAGAATGTAGCTTGGCATACTCCACCTGCTGCCAGGAAATCTGCATTCCCTGTTTCTACCTTCTTATTTCATGTGCCCCCCCCCCTCCCCCCCCCCCCCCCAACAATCATTTTCAAATGTAAGTGATGTATGTCATGAATATTCAATTAGTCATTTACAATGCAATTTACCTTCCATGGAGATTAATATTATGAATTACCTATCACTTGATGAATAGTGTTTCATACTGCTGTGACCATTGTGGTTGAGTTAGTTTTGAACACCAAGTGGGTCAGAATGTAGCTTGCCATGCTCCACCCACTGCCAGGAAATCTGCATTCCCTGTTTCTGCCTTCTTACTTCATGTGGCTTCATTCCTGTCGCGCCCCCCCCCCCCCCACTCCCCCATTGTCTTCAAACATGAGTAATGTATGTCATGAATATTAAATTTGCTATTTACAATGGTTAAATTCATTTGATGAATTAGCGATCACTTGATGCATTGTGTTTCATCCTGCTGTACCCATTGTTGCTCATGCAGGTTTTGTAAGTGAGATTCAGACTTCTTTCTACAGACTCAGGTTTTGCAAGTGAGATTCAGACATCTTTCTATGGATGCAGGTTTTGCAAGTGAGATTCAAACATCTTTCTATGGATGCAGGTTTTGTAAGTGAGATTCAAACTTCTTTCTACCAACGCAGGGCGAGCGCACAGTGCACAACTACGAGGTGTCGGAGGACCCCCCGCACCTGTTTGGCAACGCCACCATCAACCTGCAGTCGCTGCACCAGGGCCTGGCCTTCCTGCCACGCAGCGTGCTGGACGTCCGCAAAGCAGAGGTGGCCAGGGCCTGGAGGCTGACCAACAACTCCGTGGAGCCCGTGTCCTTCACTGTGCCCAGAGTCCGGGTGAGTTGTGGGGCTGTCATAGTGAAAGCCCTTGTGTGTGAGTCGATTTTCACCATGTGGCAGAGTTGGGGTGAGGTGTGGGGCTGTCATAGTGAAAGCCCTTGTGTGTGAGTCTTTCACTGTGCGGTAGAGTCAGGGTGAGGTGTGGGGCTGTCATAGTGAAAGCCCTTGTGTGTGAGTCTTTCACCGTGCGGTAGAGTCAGGGTGAGGTGTGGGGCTGTCATAGTGAAAGCCCTTGTGTGTGAGTCTTTCACCGTGCGGTAGAGTCAGGGTGAGATGTGGGGCTGTCATAATGAAAGCCCTGGTGCGCAAGTCTTTCACTGTGTGGCAGAGTCGGGGTGAGGTGTGCGGCTGTCATAGTGAAAGCCCTTGTGTGTGAGTCTTTCACCGTGCGGTAGAGTCAGGGTGAGGTGTGGGGCTGTCATTAGTGAAAACCCTTATGTGTATGTGTCCTTCACTACGTCCTGTGTGTTCAGCTGTGGGG
>CAUZXP010000255.1:57079-77079 GCA_963584105.1 Alviniconcha strummeri
TTGACAACACCTTATCCAACTTGGAAGGTTCTGCAGAGCCACTTCTGAAATATGAGAGAACATACTAGTGGTTGTGACTTGTTTTCTGTTGCCGTCTGTTTGCAGGATGACTGATTGTGCTCTACAACAGGACTTGGTCCACAAAACATTCCACGAACCATCAAACCAAGTCATTGAGACACACCTTTATGATTTTGCGTGTGTGCTCTGTCACGTACATCAGTCTCAGTTAAGTTTACAATGACTGCTGATCTCAGACAAACTGCATCACAGGGCAGCATGTTCAAGGTTTCCAACTCCTCCATTCCTTGTCTCGCTTCTGCTGTGATTTCAGTTTTATTCTGTTGTCTCTGTCAGTCGGTTTTTGGCTCTTGTTTCGCCCTGTGGATTTTGGAACACATTCAGAATGCGGAATGGAATGTTTTTTGTTAGTGGATGTTAGAACGCATCCAGAATGCAGACTGGAATGTGTTTTGTTAGTGGATGTTAGAACTCATCCAGAATGCAGACTGGAATGTGTTTTGTTAGTGGATGTTAGAACTCATCCAGAATGCAGACTGGAATGTGTTTTGTTAGTGGATGTTAGAACTCATCCAGAATGCAGACTGGAATGTTGTTGTTTTTCAGCCAGATGTTTTCTATTGCTTTTTTCTGTGGATGTTATAACACGTCCAGAATGTAGACTGGAGTGTTTTTCTTAGTGGAAATGTAGACTGGGATGTTTTTGCCAGTCATGTTTTCTCTTCTTGTTTTTTCCCTCGTGGATGTTAAACACACCCAGAATGCAGACCAGAATGTTTTTGTCAGTCAAATATTTTCTCGTCTTTTGTTTTTTCCCTGTGGATGTTAGAATACACCCAGAATACAGACTGGACTGTTTTTGTTAGTGGATGTAACAACACATCCAGAATGCAGACTGGAATGTTTTTATCAGTCAAGGTTGTTGTTTTTTCTCGTGTATTTTTTAGGATGTTAGAACATGTCCAGCATGCAGACTGGAATGTTTTTGTCAGTTTTTTTTCCTCATGTTTCTTTGAGGCTGTTAGAACATGTCCAGAATGGAGACTGGAATGTTTTCGTCAGTCAAGTTTTTCTCTCACGTTTCTTTGAGGATGTTAGAACATGTCCAGAATGGAGACTGGAATGGTTTTGTCAGTTAAGGTTTTTCCTCAGGTTTCTTTGAGGCTGTTAGAACATGTCCACAATGCAGACTGGAATGGTTTTGTCCGTTATGGTTTTTTCTCAGGTTTCTTTGAGGCTGTTAGAACATGTCCAGAATGCAGACTGGAATGGTTTTGTCAGTTATGGTTTTTTCTCAGGTTTCTTTGAGGCTGTTAGAACATGTCCAGAATCGAGACTGGAATGGTTTTGTCCGTTATGGTTTTTTTCTCAGGTTTCTTTGAGGCTGTTAGAACATGTCCAGAATGCAGACTTAATTGTTTTGTCAGTTAAGTTTTTTTCTCAGGTTTTGAGGCTGTTGGAACATGTCCAGAATGCGGACTGGAGTGGTTTTGTCAGTCAAGGTTTTGTAGTTTTGTCATGTTTCTTTGAGGCTGTAAGAACATGTCCAGAATGCAGACTGGAATGGTTTAGTCAGTCAGTTTTTTTTTCCTTTTTTTTCTTCTCTCCTTTGGATGTTAGAACACATCCAGTATACAGACTGGAATGTTTTTGTCAGTCAAAGTTTTGTTGTTTGTCATGTTTCTTTGAGGCTGTTAGAACATGTCCAGAATGCAGACTGGAACAGGTTTGTCAGTCAAGGTGTTGTTGTTTTTCATTTTTTTTGAGGCTGTTAGAACATGTCGAGAATGCAGACTGGAATGGTTTTGTCAGTCAGATGTTTTCCTTCGTGTGTCTCTGTGGCTGTTAAAAGACATTCAGAATGCAGTAGAGACTGGAATGAATTGAAAGAAATTTTGAATGGCTTGATATCATTTTCTTTTTATCTGGTGCTCATGTTTAGACTTGACATAAATTATATACATTTCATATGCAAAATGTGTATAATCAATACATTTTACTGAAGCAGGTGTTCATTTTTGTCGGACACATTATTAAATTCTATATATTATCAAATGTTAAGCCATGAGTTTGTAATTGTGGGCACAACCAATTTTGCATTCTTGATAAAGCAAGTGTGATTTTGGAACGTGAGGATGTGGCTATGGTTTCATATGGACACAGTATTTTTGACCACACCATGTATGGATGTAGTGAGTCTTGCCGCATCTGCCTGACACATCCGGACATATTACAGAGTCGTGGCTTTAGTGTGAAAGTGTTTGTTGGTACACTGTAACATGTTGATGTCAGTGAAAGTGAACGGATTTCATGTTCAGTTGGACTGTCTGTAAAACTGTGTACATATTATGCTCAGAAGATGTGAGATGCATTTAATGTCTGTGTGTTTTAACCCTGCTGGTTTTTTGTGTATATAGTGTCAACCAGTATTTTATCACTCCATGTAAAAACGGACGCGGACTTCGCTTCTGAGCCTCATAGCGGTTTGAATTTAATTTCTACTTAAGTTGAAACAGGCTTTAGGCGATACAAGAGATTTTGATAAATTGTGGTAATGATGCAGATGATAATAAAACCAGAGAGGGAAAAAATGGTGGGTGGGGGTGAAAGCACCTGCTTCGGAGACGGGGAGGAACAAACAACAACTCTGGCCCAAGTGCTATTCTTAATGTTGACTCGAGTCTTAATGTCAGTGCCATTTTTCCAGAATTTGCCAGAGTACCATTTGTCGTCTGCTATAGGGTCTATAAGGGTACACTAGAAGAGAGGCAGGCAGTCACTGCTGAAACCAGGTTTCAAGCCTGCAGCAGCCCACTGATCAATGTAGTGCAGTGGCTTAACCACTTGACCCTGTCATCTTTTTCGCTGCACACACTCAACATGTAGATTACTAGCATACTTGATTTACCATCTACAGGTGTGCTTGGTGTATACTTTTACTCTTCAATAATTGGGCTGAAAGGTTTTGATAATCCAGTATGTGATATATTGAATTTGAATGGCTCCTTCAGTAGACAAGGATGACTGGAACAGATTCCTTCTTCCATACATTATATAATTGTGAAAGAGTGTGTGACCTGACCCTACAGTAGACAGACAAGCATGAATGGAACTGATTCCTTTTGTTGTGTAACTGGATCATACAGCAGACAGACAAGCATGAATGGAACTGATTCCTTTTGTTCTATGTGACATGTGACTGTGATTAAGGCAAACATCAAGTGTACAATGATGGCAGAGTCACAGTGCATGTTACATACTGTACAGCTGGCATGTAAATTATAATAATAACATACATTTATCATTGATGCCCTGAGCACTCACATGATACATATTAACGTAAACACAATATTCTATTTGCATGTAGAGCAAAATCCTACTAATGCCCTTTACATAAAGTATTGTATGAAGCACACAAATAAAAAACAGGAAGAAAACCATTTATAGCACTGGAACACATACAAGTGACTTTATACTTGTTACATTCTAAAAAGGGAAGCCAGTGCAGTTTTTCCAGATGTGTAGAGCGGTGGTGATGGGGATTATGTGTATTACCATCACTGTATCAGCACAGACTTGATGAGGAAAAATTAATTTGTGTTCCCTAAATGGCTACATTAGCCTTCCAGAATTCCTGAAAATCAAAGTATTTTCACAACGCTGTATGTAATTATGTGATATTTCGTGTGTTGTTATCACAGCTTGGTTTCTTTACATTTTTGTTTCTCTTCAAGTTGCTTTTTGTTTCTTAACTAACATCCATTTGTTTTGCATTTGGGGAATGAATCTTAACTGCATCAGTCTGATCTGTGTGGTTTTCCCATCAAACCAAAGTGCAGTGAAATGACTTGTTTGTAAGCTTCTATGCAGAGCAGAAAAATGCGTGTGAAAAGTCAACCATGTTTAAAATGTATATGAACACTTGTTGAGTGCCTCATCTTGAGATGAGCCCTAAGTGCTTGACAGTGGCAAGTATAGCACTATCGTCACTGCATCTGCACTCTCATCGTATACAACTTTGAACAAGTGACTGTTGCTTTACACAGCACTTTTTGAATATCTACCAAAGTCGTTACATCACTGTTTGGTTGTTACATGGCTGGTGCCATGTGAAACTGCTGCCATCTTGGCGCAAGTTCTATGTACACCATACAGCCATGCACCAGTTTACAGTCACTTTATTCAAAGCTACATATATGCATGCTGCATGTTTGTTTAGCTGAAACCTGCTACCTGCACTTTTGGCAGAATGGCTAGGATCTTTTATATATATGCTACTGCAGTAACACAGGTGTGGAACGAATACAGAAATAAGAGACAGCACAGGAAGTTGACCCCGGAGAAGAAAATTCTCCCACAGTTCCTGCCAGGACATAAACCCTGAGACCTTTTGATCACAAGTCCACCACTCTACCACTGAGCCATCCCCACTCAACCATCCTCAGCTGATTCAAGTACACTGATATCCATGTCTATTTATCCGTCCTTTTTTAACGACAGTGAATGTGATGCATTGCATATTCAAGTGTTGCCTTATTTCCCCATTTCATAAAAGGTAGAAATGGCTACAGTCTGCACAAAATTAATTTGCTGCAAGCAACTAAGCATACCACAGTATATCAGTACACTCTGCAGTTTATGATAGTTAAAATTAAATATCACTTTAAACCAAATTTCCTCCCCTTTTTCAAAGATGGTTTTACCAATCCTATCTTTGGAAAGTTACAGTCAAGAAACAATGAATTGTAGTAATGGATTCTGGTATGTTAAAACAATGAAGAAGTTTTCTGTCTTTGTGGAGTACTGTACAACAATTTTTTGTGCATGTGTGTGTTGCATGCATTTACATACACACCTACTCAATCACGAGTTCATTTGTGGACTGTGCCTACTGTGAGCAACTAATCTACACATAGTGTCACACCCTCTCTCTTTGAACAGCATTACAGAGATGCAAAAACAAACTGAATGTCCGGTACAGACGCATGGGTTTTACAGACCTGTTTACTTATTTATTTTTTTATGATGTGGGCATATTTTGTACACCTAAAATTTTAGCATTTCTAGACTGGTCTGGAATATGCTCAGTTTTCAACTTTTGGGTGTTCTGAGACATGTGCAAGTCTTGCAACCTCACGCTGCTTTAGTGTCGGTTTCTATATCGCACCTTGTGTAGTCTCAGTACTGAATTCTTGGGCAATTCAAAGTGAGGCTTGTATTTTTGCTGCAAATTACAAGCGTTCGCCATTTTTCTGGAAGCTTTCCTTCTTTTCAGGTTATTTTGACTGAGAACAAAATGAAACAGAAATACACAGAACTTTTTAAAAAAATACAATTTAAAAAACAAGAACTTTTATCTGTATTTGAGTGTAAACAAGTCTGGTTTTATTTTGTAGTGGTTGAAGTGTTCATAATCAATCATTCTTATTGTATCATGTTTTCTATGGAAAACTGCGGTGTTTTTATAAGGCCTAGTTCAGTTTATACGTGTATATATATATATCATTGTTGCAGAATTTGCACCACTAGTAAGTTTCAGGATTGTAAAATGATTAATCTGCTGAGTGATATTACTGATAATCAGTAGCTTTTGTCTAATCTCTGCATTTAGCTTCATCTATTTCACATTGTTGTGCTTTTGTTTAAAGTAGCTTTGCTCAAAACTCTTAGGACTTGATTTGTGTTTATTGGTGAAATACTGGAGACATGTTTGTGTTCAAGGATTTGTTGCTTGCTTTTTTCTTTTCTTGCTTTTTTCTGTTCCTCTACATCCATCTTTTTTCTTTTTTTATTGGCTGACATGACAAAACATGTGAGTCTTTGTAGGGTTAAGTACCATTCAACTGGTCATCCCTGGCAAAACTTAACATTCAAGTTTTCTCAGAAGCTATGTAACTAAGAATCAGTTTCACATGATATAACTTTCATTTTAGTTTCAGTTATCTTGGATTAATGTCACGGTCACATGGGTATCACTATCAGTAAAGCAAAGCTGCAGCCTCTGTGTACAAGTTCAGACTTAATAAAGTCGTTATACCACACATGGACATGGTCGCATGCTTGAACAAGTTGTTAAGACTGGCATGTACTTAAGGCAGATAATTGATGTGTTTCCAGCATCTGCAAAGTAAGACTGGCATGTATTTAATTTTAAGGCAGATAACTGATGCATTTTTGTACCAGTTTTGGCAGCTGATCAGATTTTTTGGTCACTGCAGCATCAAAAAGGTCCTTTTTGTTGTTTTTGTTGACATGTTTATTCAGAAATTTAATACTCTGCACGAAAAACTCCACAAGGCTTCGTGCATTTATGGCAGATTCTACAAACTTAACCCATTGTTTAGGCCAAATGAGGTAGGCTTTTTGCTGTTAAAATTACAAAGAAAGTTGCATTTTTGGTTTGTTTTTGTTTTTTGTTTGAATGCAGGTCAACTGAGCATTTTACTCTTCTTATGTCAAGTGCAATATTTACTTGTCACAAAGCTCAGCATTAAATTTTAGATAGACGATTCCTCTTTTCTCTCTCTCTTTTTTAAAGACTAGTGCTTATCTGATATAACTGTGAAAATACATATGATCCAAGTATCATTTACTGGGAACTGATCTAAGTATCATTCACTGATCCAAATATTCACTGGTAATTGCATTCAGATGTAAATGGGGGTGTTGGGGGGAGGAGGGATTGTAAAGAAAGGCATTCAGGCACCAACATGCATTTTGAAAGTAATTGTACACACCACACAGAAATTATTGTTATACTGATTATTCGTAACTTGTATATTTAACTTTTAACAGTAAAAAATATTGAGCTTGTGTTGCCATACACGTATGTGGCTGTAAAGAACAACACAAAGCAACAAATGAGGCGTAATATAAAAAAATTTTTTTACCTTGTAGAAATAAAATTTAAACAATACATAAAACTTTGACATGTGTGTAGAGCATATTATTATGTCTCTGTGTTCAGTTGTGTGTGTGTGTCTGTGTGCACATGCATGCGTGCGTGTATGTTTGAGCCAGTCCCAGCTCCTCCTGTTTCCACGGAATCGTGCTATCCCATGTGCGAGTACTTGCTACAAGGATCTTTTTCACTACCATTCTCACACACACACACACCAAACATTTACCCACACCCCCCAAACCAGCACACACACACACACACACACACACACACACACACACACACACACACACACACAGAAAGAAGGCTAGTGTATTTTTCTATTATGGATGGTTAAATAAATTAACATTACAGAATAGCCTGTTTTCAGAAACACATTCTCAGTCTCATCCCAAATACCAAAGGGTTTATGCAACAGATAATATGAAACTTGTTTCTCTCATAAAAACAGAGAGATCAGATTTATTTACCATTTCCCAGGGCAGTAACTCCAGAACAGAAGCAAGTGGAAGGGGGGGGGGGGGGGGGGAGAGGAGAGGGGGTCAAGATGAAAATGAAATCAAATGTCTAAACTAAGCAGAAAATATAATTCACATTTATCAATATTTCACTAAAAGCAGAAAATATATTACAGTAGCCTGAACAAAAGTAAGATAAAATTGTGCAGTTACCCATTAACTCTTTCATCCCTGAAAACCGCTACAGCGGTTGAGAGAATCTTTCCCTTCATTCCTGAGAACCTCGCAGGCATAAACACTCCCTTCCTTCCGGCTGGCCGCTGCAGCGGTTCTGCCTTTGAAATCCGCGCCTATCTTTCACATGGTCAGCACGTCAGTTCCCCCTGGCCAGTGTAACGGGACCTGAGGAATGTTTTGATAAGCCGCACAATGCTCTGATTAGCCGTGCCTGGCCACTGCCAGATTGTGGGAAAGTGTCCAGTGCACAAAAAATTTCCATTTCTAGGGATGGGGTTAGGGTATTCTGTACAGTTGGAAAGATGGCGGCGGATGAGTACAATGACAGTGACCGGTTCTCTGATGATGATGTTTATGACAATCTGGGCGAAAATGATTTTGATCTGTTTGAACTGACAGAAGAGGAGAAAGCAGAGCTTGCAAATGCATTTAAAGATGATAGTGAGAGTGGTGATGAATTGGATGATGAAAACCTGCCATTGTTTTTTACTCAGCCACGTTTTGAGTGGACAGGTGGGGGACACTGCTGTGACACGAGACATACCTCTGATGTCCAATGCAGATGTGTACAGAGACATAGTAAATATAGTTGTACAGAGTTACGGTGGAAACATTGTGTATATATATGATAGAAACGGCGTATGGATTACACTAAAATGAAACAATTATACTGTGAACTCATGCTTCCTACTCTTGTGCAAAACGTCACCTTTTCATCACCATTTCAAGGACACAGACAATGTGACAAATGGAATTTCTGGAGACAGTTTCTATGTGGATGTTATCTGGGACATCAGACTGTAAGTAGGGAGCATGTTCCATTTCTCTTGGCATGTTCTGTGGGCCTGCAAATGTTGGTTTCGTCTGTTTGTCTTAAAAAAGGTATGTGTCACCTTTATTTGCACCTGTGTGTCACCCTCCTGGTGACAGTGACTCTGAAAGTGTGACCATTGCCTTCTGACTTCATTTACCTACACAGCGATATATAGGTTGCCATGGTTTTACTAAGAGCTTGCAGACACAGATGACTCAAATCCACATACCCTCTTTCACAGATTTTTTCCTTATGAAAACCCAGGAATGAAAGGACTGTTATGCATATATATAGGAACATAGGAATAAGGGCAAGTAATGCCAAATACGAAACAGGGATGAAAGAGTTAACACAAATGCCCAAAGGCACTTAAACGAATAAATATATACACAGCCAGTTTTCTTGAATCAAGAAATAATTGTTCATAAACATTCTGTTATCTTTTGCAAATAAAAAAAATGCTTACATGCTTCCACAGTTAATACCAATACCACCCCCTGAACCTGTTTTTAAAGGCTTAGACAACTACCGTTCCAAATGTGTATGTGTTTGAAATCAAATCTTGCTTGGACTGAGCAAGTCATGTAAACATATTATCAACCCATACTTGAAGTTGAACAGAGTGCTTTGAACTGATTAAAGAAAAGATTATAATGAATATAGTTCTAAACATTATCATTATTTATCAAGGAGACATGTTCAGAAAATGTTGATGGACAACGCTATGCAAAATAAATAAGAAAGGTCTAAAAAGATACCATCATGCATATTAAACTAAAGCAACAACTTAGAGCCAAAATCTGCACATCCTGCCAATTTTGATTTATATGAACACTTGTTGCACACCTCATCTCAAGATGGGCCCTAATGGCAACTTTAGCACTATCATCTCTGCATCTGCGCTCTAGTCGTATGCGACTCTGAATGAGTGACTGTAGCTTTACACAGTGCATTTTCAATATCCCTTAAAATTAAACCAGGAAAAATGTGTCTATAACTTTAAATGCATTTTGGCCAATCAAATTATTTTACTCACACTTCAAACATCCTGATTTCATCACCATTTAGAAGATAAACACGAATAGGGGTCTGTTTCCTCTTCATACATATGGGCCCTCTATATTCCCTGCAAATGCCATACTGGTTACAAGCTAAGACCTTTTCTGTATACCCTGTTTTAACTCTTATGCCATGATGACAAAATAAAAAAATGGACATTGCTTGTAAAGTTTTACTTTCACAGCATAAGAGTAGTTTAGCATAACACCAAAGCTTTTCAGACTAGTAATTTTTCAAAGATGATACAAAATTAAAAAGAAATTCACACAAGTGTTCTTTATACCATGCATGATGATCCAAAAGAAATTTACAGTTCCTCTTAACATAACACTGACACAGTCACAGTAAACTTCACAAGAGGAGTAATGGGTGAGTTAGTCTGTAACTTTATGTTCTTATCCAGAGAGTTTCCAGAGAATCACAACTTCAGTGCATGTCAACTGTTATTTGTCACCGACGAAAATGATGATTCTGATGATTCTGATGATGATGAAGTTTTAAAATCCACGCTGTTTCTACGGTGATGTTCCTACTCGGTCCCTGGGTATCAACCTCAGTTCTGAGCCATGCTTGAGAAAAACGTTGCCTGAAACAAACACCAGAAAAAATCATGTCACAATTAAAAAAAACATACTTAAAGCAGAACTGAAGTATGAAGAAGCATCACAAACCATGTCAATAGGAAAAGATACAACAAAAATTATACATGCAGCAGTTTTTTTGCTTGATTTCTACTATTGTTTGTTAAAAAAACAATGTTTAACCCCTTCACTGTCCCAGCCTGTAAAATTTCTGGGCTGAAAAGTGCCCACACACACATACTTGCAAACGGACTATTTTCTGGTCATATAACATCTCCACTTGTAAATGGACTTATTTTCCAGTCATATAACATATCTACTTTCACTACTGTGCATTTTGGTGCCAATCCTTTCACATGCTAATGCAAAGAAGGAGAAAACAGGTTTTAAAGGAGTTCAAATTTCAGACTTTGCTGCTTGTTTTGGAGTGACTGCATGCAGTGAAAGGGTTAAGAACTTCAAAAACACAACTGTGGGTGCTGCCATTTTGTGCCTGGCAGCAGTCCATATCAGTGTCCAGTGATGTCACGAACAAGGCCGGCATGTGCGGCAAAAGTGTCAAATATGTCACAGGCCAACCCTTTTCTGCTCTTCATTGATAAAGAGTGATCCAACATGGTGGCACCCAGAGGAGCTCAAATTGAGAATAACAACAAACAAACAAACAAACAAACAAAAAGTACTTCTTCTGGATATATATTGATATAACCACCAAATAAAGCCTGAAAATGGAAATATTTGTACATTTCTGTTGTGTGTGTGTTCGGTTCAGTTCCCCTTTAAAACAGCACTAACAACAACAAACAATAACAAAATACTTTATTCATCCCAGCAGGAAAGTAAAGCTGTTGTTCAATCGTATACATTTACATTAATGCACAACAACAAATAATAATAATTAAAACAAAATGTTGAAAAATTATTTTAAAACTAAATTTTCACTGAAAAACAAACACCTGAAACAAAGAGCAAACAAACAAGATGAACTCATCAAAATAAAACATCATATACATATATTCACACCTACACACACATGCGCGCACACAGAAGACACACACACCTGCATTCTGAGCTGGGTTGATTCCTATTCCATCATTGGTGATGATAGCACTGGTAGCTGCTGGCACTTTGAACTGCAAACACAGCAAAGCCCTCCCACTTGTACAGTTACTCCCAGAGGCTGGCAAATAACTAACCTGATAATTGATCTGACATTCTCAACTCTGTCATATCAAATCACCAGGGATTGCGTTAACGCAATGTATGTTTTATGCATGTTTTACACAGTTCTTAATACCACATGTATACTATATAGATAATGTATTTTTTAGACCATGCCATGTAATGCATAGGCAAAACTCAAAGGGCTAGACAAGCCACTGACAGGAATAAATCTAGAATAGTAGAAAGGACTACAGGCACTGCGACTACAGTCACAGCCTTGCTGTTCTTGAACTGTCCTCCCTCCTTGCCCTAGCTTTCAATAGCTAAAATTGGTAATCTACCATAACAGGCAAACAGCAACAATGTTTGATTGATTTCACTTTCACAGCACTGTTTTCCAGGAAACAAAAAGTTGCTGCTATGTCAGACTGATAGCCCATTCTCTCTCTCTCTCTCTCTCTCTCTCTCTCTCTCTCTCTCTCTCTCTCTCTCTCTCACACACACACACACACACACACACATACACACACAGAATCAGCATGTATGATTTTGCAGTAGGTCTGCCAGTAGCCCAGTAAAGGTAAAAACTGTTGCTGTTACCATCACAAGTTGAGTTCTATGCTGTGGAAAATGGGCTTCAGCTGACAGAATGTAATCAAGATCAGTAGGTCTAGTTAGATGTCAACTGAAGGACCCGGAGAAACCACTGATGGCAGATGTTCACTGGACATATACACCGTTTGAAGCTAAAAATGGCACTAATATGTTGCCTCTTGCAGGCTCTTGAAAGAAAATCTAGTAAACCACAATTCACAGTGTTTCACATGTCTGTGAAAACACAATCATAAAAAAGTTTTTTTTCAAATGCGAATCTCAATATCTGCCAGCTGTAGTATATGTTTGATTAAACAGTCAATCGTGGTCTGCTTGGAACATTTGTTAGAAGAACAGAACCGTTCATTTTGACACCTTTACACTTACCTCTTCAGCAGCAAACTTCAAAACAGCTGTAAATGGGGTCTGTTCTGGAACGCTTAACCTAAACAAACACATATAACTGGAGTTAGTAACTGGACTTCAACATCCTGTCATCCACACAGGATCACATCAGGACAAACATACACAAGAATAATAAAATAAATTTTAAAATGACAATAAAACAATTTCAAATTAAAATTGCATTTAAATTTAAAAACTAGAAGAAAAAATCTTTTTTTAACTGTAAATTACCATAAAATATAAAAGGCATAAGGAGACCTGCAGAAGTTGAAATTTTTTACAAGCCAATTGGGCAAACAACAAGACTAGCGAGTGTGAAAATCCACTAGCCTGCAGAACATATGTTCAATAGTAATGTTCATTAATATTACTACAATACTACTTTACTAGCCTATGACTTTTGGGAAAATATAGCCACATAAACTGTGCCCCATCAGTTACAATAACAATACTTATATGTCACTGTCCTCAAATATTACATTATGAGAAATATGACACTTGTAAGCATAATGGGGTAAATTTATATAACTAGCAGTACAGATCCAAACACATAAAAGATTCAAAAGAATGCTTATTTATTATGACAAAGACAACAAGATGCACATTTTCAGGGAAATGAGAGGTGAAGTATCTTTTGTTGTTGTTGTGTCAGTGCTTGCCAGAAGAATGAATAAGAATAAATAAATAAGCGTTCTTTGAATCTTTTATTTGTGTTGACAATATTTTAGAATGCTAGCACTATAGAAGCAGTCATTCTTGTTTCAGAATGATTATTTTTTAGTAGTACTAGTAGTACAATAAACATGAGAAAATAATTCACATTCAAAATTCATGGCATCTAACTCTAAGTTCACACACACACACACACACACACACACACACACACACACACACACACACACACACACACATGTATGCACACAGACACACACATAGTAATAAGTTATACACATTTTATTTTTAGGTGTGAAGTCTTTAAAAATGAAAAGAAAAAGACAAAAGAAGATAAACTATATTTTATAATTTTATATCTATACATACCATATGATACAATTTGCACAGGTTTTCGTTTCATTACTGTGTTAATCTTGACATACTATTTACAAGTTCAAATCCACTGAAATTTAATAAATCCACTGAAATTTAATAAATCCACAAATCCACTGAAATTTAATAAATCCACTGAAATTTAATAAGAAAATTTAATGAGAAATTTCAGTGGGACTGCCCTGTAGTGTTTTCAAACATGTATAGTATGTATAGTAAAACTAAAGTGAGGGTAAATACTAATAATGTAATATTAGTAATAATACGTTCATGATTATCCAACAGACGGGTAGCATAGGAAACTCTCCGCATTACATTGTAATTTTTACATATAATAGTAATTCACAAAGAATGATGTGGAACGAAGAAAGAGGAACACAGGAACAGCTTCGGAGAAGTGTAGCTCGACATATGGTTGACGTTTACATCGCTTTACTCACACTTTGTAGGGCAACTTCGGGTCTGATGTCAGTGTAATCTTGAATGTGACCTTGGAAGCCGCCCTGAAATATATCATAACACATTACTTTCTACAAAGGCCACAAATCAAACCAAATAACTCGAGAAATTCAAGCCAAACCGCACTCACATGTTTACGAGCAGACGGGCGATGCAGTAACCGGAAGCGGATCTCGCTTCGGAGGTAGAGCTGATTGTTTTCCAAAGCCGCGATTCGTACGTCGATAATGAAACTGCTCTTCTGGAAAGCAATTCAAGTGTATGCGTGTCACGGCTGTGCGTGTGCGCGTAAGTGCGCGTGTGTATGGAAGAGTCGGTGTGTGTGTGGGGGGGGGGGGGGGGGAACAGACAGTGGGTGGGTGCCGAACTGACGTACACTGGCAACATTCGTGTGTGCGGCCGTGCGGGCCGCGCGGCCGGGCATCATGTCCTTGATTCTGATTCTTCGTTCACTGCCTATGAATTTTCCAACAACTAGTAGGACTGAAACTGCCGAGTGTCTTGATTGAAGTGCGTTCTACAAGCAAAATTAATAACTTGACAACAGTTACATCAGCCAACTAACATCATAATTATAATTTAAAAAAGTATGCACCTTGTCAGTCTCGGCACTCAGTGGCACGGGCTGCCAAAAGCACGGCTGCCGGCTACGTAAGGTGTATCAGTGACCCGCCGGTTCATCAGTCAGTGTTGTCTGTATCGTAATAGGTGGCCTCTGCGAGTCTGTCAGTGGTATATCGCCCGATCCGCCTTAATTAAACTGATATCGTTGTTGCTGTCGCTTGAAAAAAAAGACTGACACATTCAAGTTTTTAACAGCAGGTTCTTTCGTTCTTTCCTTCTCAAGTTCTGCTTCTCAGTCTTCTTCTTGTTGTTTTGATGTTGTTGTTGGGGCGGTTTTGTTGTTGTTTTGTTAGCTTTTTTCCTTCTTGTTTTTCGTTTCTCTTTCACACTAGTAATAATACTGCGGATAAGAGTGATCTGACAGAATTGTCATTTGACTGACAGATTAGAGTGACTGAGCTGACAGAATTGGAACACTGGTAATTGACAGAACTGACTGGATATGACATTATGATTTGGCAGACTTGGATAATCGACAGAACTGGCTCATATGACATATTGTGATAGAAATGACTGACTGATTTGAGATAACTGACCAGATTTAACATAATTTACAGATCTGGCTGATTTGACAGAAATGACTGGAACGTCTCTAGTGCGTAAAGGGATCGAATGTCGTCGAGCGATCCTGTGGCCACACAACTGAGAACGCTAGCAGGTTAGGTTGTAAACATGTATGCGTTTATTACTTGTAAGTGGCATCTCCTGACTATCAGAAAGTGATCCAGCACACACACACACACATCCACACACTCACTCGTTCACCGAATCGTTCTACTTTTTCTCGCTCTACTTTCATCTCTCTTTCAACACGAATTCAAGTGGAGAATGAAAGTTCCAAATAATTATTATTGAATCAAAAAGACATAAATCACAAGCATGTCATAAGCAGACAAAAGAAGGGGTTAGAAGACACAAAGGTTCGAAAAGCCTATATAGCTAGGTAAACTTTATCTGGTTGTCTCATTCCACTAGAATTTAACATAAACGACAAAGTCAACACCGCAAAATCGTCTGTGCGGGTTACGAAAGTCTGAGCTACAAACCTATGAAAGGACAGTTCACGAACGGTCTATCATCAAAAACAACATCGCCTCATTTTGTAATTTCTCAGTAGGGTCTTACACTGAATTTATGAAAAAAAGCTTTAAGGTATCTTCCAAGTCTGTGGATAGTGGAAGATGGAATACACAATAGAATTGTTTATGGAAAGGTCAAACCAAAGCTAATCGCGGCCGGACTATCGCGGAGCTGGCCTTTTCACCGTAATGTTAAATAGAAAAGTAAAACCTGTTAATCGCGGTTACGCGGAACAGGCCTTTTCTAACCAGAAAAATAAAGGAACTCCATTAGGATGTTTAGATTAGAATGAAAAAAATGGAGCCGGGCTCGGATAACGAACCTGACCTCTCCGTCAGAACATCTGTTACGAAACGCAGTTAAGATTCAACACATCAATCATGAAATGAGAAAAAGTGTTATAACCCATATATCTGAAACAACTCGTGACTACCACGAAGCTGGCCCCTGTACCTAATCATTTAAGCGAACGTGAAGAATAATCAAACATCAGCGACGCCAGATCTTACGGCAAGATCAAACCATAAAAAAACTACAACAATCAAACAACAATAAAACATCAGTCAGGGACTAGGAAGGAAAAAAAAAAGTCAAACCAACCTGTTGAATGTAGATTAAATTAAGCCGAAACATTGGTTGCACTGACGAATGAAAAGCTTTGACCGTTGGAGAATTAGAGACTGACCTGGAGACTGACTTGGAGACTGACTCGGAGACTGACTCGGAGACTTAGCAAAGTCAACTGCAAAGAGGGCACACGGTCTTTATAATTTTTGGCCAGGGCGAGCGGTGCGGGGATTAAAAGGGAGGGTCTTTTTATACTTTGAAAAATACGGCACCGATGGCCCAGAATTTGGAATAAAAGAAGAATTCCTAACAGAAAGGGGAAAACAGGGGGGTGGGGATAGCTCAGTGGTTAGAGCGCCGGACTCGTGATTGAAAGGTCGCGGGTTCGAATCCCTGCTGGAACGGCGGGAGAATTTTCTTCTCCAGGGTCGACTTTCTGTGCTGACTCTTATTTCGGTATCCGTTCCACCCCCGTGTTACCACAGTAGCACGTAAAAAATCCCGGTCATTCTGCCAAAAGTGCAGGTGGCAGGTTACAGCTAAACACGCATACACCTTACGTATGTGGATTTTATTGAACCGTGCTTCGGCATTGGTCACAACTTGTCCCTAATATGTCAAATGACATCTGAGGACATTAAGCATCAACTCATCATCATCAGAAAGGGGAAGGCAGCTCTTCCATGCCCGTGCATGAACAGGGAGGCTTGTTGTCTACAGCTCGGCCAACTGACCGGCGCTAATTGAAACCATCCTTTAGCCAGTGGCTTTACACGGGAAAGGAGACTACTGCACCCCGCGACCACACTAGGACACAGTACCAACGAACTACTGACTGAACTAAAAACATTCTCATCTTCTCAACTTCAAAACTTACAAAGATCATTTCACCAACAGTCCGACTAAAGTTAAACTTTTTTAGATAAAAAAAAAAAAAAAAAAAAAAAAGTGGGGGGGGGGGGGGGGATCGGTAACCCGATGTACTTTAATAAAAGGGCTTTTCTCCACACTTAAAAGAACTGACTTATTTGACTGGACAGACTCCTTTGACAAAATTTACAGATCTGACTGACAAAAATGACTGAAAGAACTGACTGATTTGACTGGACTGACTTATTTGACAGAATTTACAGATCTGACTGATCTGACAAAAATGACTTGAAAGAACTGACTAATTTGACTGATCTGACAGGAATGACTTGAAAGAACTGACTGATTTGTCTAATCTGACAGGAATGACTTGAAAGAACTGACTAATTTGTCTGATCTGACAGGAATGACTTGAAAGAACTGACTAATTTGTCTGATCTGACAGGAATGACTTGAAAGAACTGACTAATTTGTCTGATCTGACAGGAATGACTTGAAAGAACTGACTGATTTGACTGGACTGACTGATTTGCGAGAACTGACCAGATTTGGCAGAATTTACAGATCTGACTGATTTGACGGAACTGACTGATTCAGTGCAACCAGTTTGACAGAACTGACCGATTTGACAAAAGTCGCCTGATGTGAAGGCGTGGTCAGGCTTCTTGCCGCTTTAGTGGATCAGTACACAATAATTTGCAGAAGAATCAGTGCAGAAGAAAGACGTCAGTCTGGTGGTGGTCTGTTGGTACACAAACTCCAAAACCACCCTTTGGGGATTCTTGAACTGACTCCTCAGATGCAGCAAAGATTATAAATGTATTTATAATCTTTGGGTGTAGTCAGTTGGCAGCCTCAGAGGCATGCTTTCTGGACCTGTGATGTGAAGGTCTGTTCATTCTGTTGGTGCTGTGTGGAAGTGTAAAGAGTGGCTTCGCTTGCTGGAAAGTGTTGTTTTTATTCCAGATTGTCGTTGTTTTGGAATTTGGCAATGTAAGTAATTGTTACTTGTGAATAAAAGAAGAATTTTGAAGAATGGTACCTGGCATTGTTGATAGTCACTGTGTGTGTGTGTGTGTGTGTGTGTGTGTGTGTGTGTGTGTGTGTGTGTGTGTGTGTGTGTGTGTGTGTGTGTGTGTTCACGAAATCTTGACTATGTGCAGGTGCATAAAAATATATGGTAAAAATATAATATCTGTAGGTGAATCTGTCAGGATGGCAAATAGACATACGTTCACAAGACATATAGCAACGAATGCGAGTGAGTTTCTTGTTTGTATTCCAGTATTTAAAAAACAAAACAAAGAGTCGCAGGATTCTTTGCATCAAACAACATACACATGCACAGGTTCTTTTCTCGCAAGTATATCAGACTAATTACAGTTATGGCCATCTGGGTGGCAACACAAACGTTTACAAAACAAACCAAAGTTGCCGCTGATACACAAGATTGTACAACAGCGTCTAAAATAATCATCAGTGTTTTATCTGTTTGGTAACAACTACGTTGGTAATAAGTCGAGTCAAGCTGAGAGGTCTAACAAACCCTTGCCCAAAAATATTCCAAGTCCTGAGACCTTGGAATCAGTATTTTCTGAGTCTTAATAGGTCCGAAAATGTCGAAAAATATTCTTCGAAAAGTCTGAAAGTGTCCAAGTTCTGAGATCTCGAAAAATGTGTTTTTCGAGGCCAAACAAATGTTCAAAGTTCCGGCCTCTAGGTCGAAAAATATTGTAAGTTCTGGAAAGGCAAAAAGTAGTTTAAGTTCTTTGAGGTAGCGGGTCCGAAGCGCCGATAAAAAGTCTTCTTCGGGGTTAAAAAAAAAAGAAAAAAAGCAAGGGTCCGAAAAATATTGTATTGGGAGTTTTCTGGAAAAATGGAATATCCGTTTCGTGAACAGCAGTCGCAGCCATCCGTTCCGACGACACCCGTCTCAGGGACATCCGTTTTTGCTATCCGTCTGTGACATCCGTCTCGGCGACATGCGTCTAGGCGTTCCGTCTCGGGGGCATCCGTCTCAGGGACATCCGTCTAGGCGTTCCGTCTCGGCTACATCCGTGTCTGGGACAGCCGTCTCGCCGACATCCGTCTCAGGGGCATCCGTCTTGGCCTTCCGTCTCGGGGACATCCTGATGAAATAAATATACGTTAATCAATGCCCACTGGGCAACTGAACTAACTACAAAAGGATAAATAATTCAATACGTCATCCAGTACAGCTGAAGATGGTATCTATGTGCTCGGTAAAGCACATAATATGCGCTCCACCCCGTGTCTCAGGAGTTCCCCCAACGTTGCCTTTGAAATGGTTCTAATGTTCGACTGATGATAGCCCTCTCTTGTCCCTTCAAGGAAGATCGTCAAGCGCTTCCTCTTTCCATGCCTGTCCTCCGGGCGATCGATGGTGTGATGTGCTTGGTTTTGTGCCCGCAGGTAGTCTCAAGCTTCTCAACACTTTAGATCTTCCGAGAAGCAAGCCACATGTGAGGGTTGCCTTGCCCCCCAGTCTATCTGCTCGGTCGTTTCCCTTCACGCCGGCATGTCCAGGGCAGTGCATCCACAAGAGTTTACGAAGGCGGATGTCGACCATCAACACATTTCAACCTGGGCTTCCAGTTCCACTTTAGCAAACTCATTGAATCTGTGAGGATGATGGCATGTGTGGTCTGACTGTCACCTCTTGAGGCAGTCCAGTGGAGGGCTTGGGTGGCTGCTTTAGCCGTCATCGTCAAGTTGGAAGTTGAGACCGGTTTGCTGTTTTCTTGAATGAAAAGCTTGACCTCCGACTGTTTTGTCTGCTAGCCATTCTTGACAGTGCTTTCCCAAGTTTTCTGGCAGGAGTGTCTCGTAGAGACGCTGGAATCGGTGTGGGTACCTTTCCCACTCCTTGGTTTACTTGAGCTCTGTCAGCTGGCATACTTGCAGTATTGAGTCCTCTGCTTAACCCATCCAAGACTTTTCTGTCCACGCTTTCCTTGGTCTCACTGCCCACCATGGTAGCTGCTTCTTGCTTTTCCGTGACCTTTCGTGTGTTTTTGTTGTTGTTGTTGTTGTTGTTGTTGTTTTGGTCTCCGCTTGCGCAGTTTTGACACAATGTCTGAACCCGACCTTTCATACCT
>CAUZXP010000255.1:79579-104966 GCA_963584105.1 Alviniconcha strummeri
TCCATACACACCACTCAAAGCTAATCAGACAGTCGCAGCCACTAAAATAAAACCATACAAAATGTTAACAAAGCACACCTACCGTCTCGGCGCCAACCGTCTGCGCCATCCCTCTCGGCGACCTCCGTCTCGGGGTCATCCGTCTCGGGGTCATCCGTCTCGGGGACATCCGTCTCGGGGACATCCGTCTCAGGGGCCTCCGTCTGCGCCATCCGTCTCGGGGACCTCCGTCTCGGGGACCTCCGTCTCGGCGACATCCGTCTCGGAGTCATCCGTCTCGGGGTCATCCGTCTCGGCGACATCCGTCTCGGGGTCATCCGTCTCGGGGACATCCGTCTCGGGGTCATCCGTCTCGGGGACATCCGTCTCGGGGACATCCGTCTCAGGGACCTCCGTCTGCGCCATCCGTCTCGGGGACCTCCGTCTGAGCCATCCGTCTCGGGGACATCCGTCTCGGCGACATCCGTCTCGGGCCATCCGTCTCAGGGGCATCCTTCCAATTCAGATCAAGTAAACAGACGTGAATCATTCTTGGCTGGGCGATACAACTAACTACAAAAGTACAATTCATTCAAAAACATGTCATTGCAATGCCACGAGCAGCATTATTCACAATAACCGGATTAAGAGACATACTGGATACAATTCCCTCATATAATGTGCATTTTACGCGTAAACATGTCCTTCCGCTCATACACACACACCCACACCCACACCCACACCCACACATATGCACAAACACACATACGACGATTCTGGATAGTCCTGACCCAATCTACATACACGGCCGACTTTTATCATCAACCAGAGCACCTATACATCGCTGGTCCATACACACCACTCAAAGCTAATCAGACAGTCGCAGCCACTAAAACCATACAAAAAGTTAACAAAGCACACCTACCGTCTCGGCGCCAACCGTCTGCGCCATCCCTCTCGGCGACCTCCGTCTCGGGGACCTCCGTCTCGGGGTCATCCGTCTCGGGGTCATCCGTCTCGGGGACATCCGTCTCGGGGACATCCGTCTCAGGGGCCTCCGTCTGCGCCATCCGTCTCGGGGACCTCCGTCTCGGGGACCTCCGTCTCGGCGACATCCGTCTCGGCGACATCCGTCTCGGGGTCATCCGTCTCGGCGACATCCGTCTCGGGGTCATCCGTCTCGGGGACATCCGTCTGCGAGACGGGGAATGCCAAGACGAGTGGCACAGACGGATGTACCTGAAATGGAAAGCCGTGAAACGGAGGGCCCATCCGTCATGGCTTAACATCTCGGGGACATCCGTCTGCGCCAAACATCTGTGCCATCCGTCTCGGCGCCATCCGTCTCGGGCCATCCGTCTCAGGGGCATCCTTCCAATTCAGATCAAGTAAACAGACGTGAATCATTCTTGGCTGGGCGATACAACTAACTACAAAAGTACAATTCATTCAAAAACATGTCATTGCAATGCCACGAGCAGCATTATTCACAATAACCGGATTAAGAGACATACTGGATACAATTCCCTCATATAATGTGCATTTTACGCGTAAACATGTCCTTCCGCTCACACACACACACACACACACACACACACACACACACACACACACACACACACACACACACACACACACACACACACATAGGCACAAACACACATACGACGATTCTGGATAGTCCTGACCCAATCTACATACACGGCCGACTTTTATCATCAACCAGAGCATCTATACATCGCTGGTCCATACACACCACTCAAAGCTAATCAGACAGTCGCAGCCACTAAAATAAAACCATACAAAATGTTAACAAAGCACACCTACCGTCTCGGCGCCAACCGTCTGCGCCATCCGTCTCGGCGACCTCCGTCTCGGGGTCATCCGTCTCGGGGTCATCCGTCTCGGGGACATCCGTCTCGGGGACATCCGTCTCAGGGGCCTCCGTCTGCGCCATCCGTCTCGGGGACCTCCGTCTCGGGGACCTCCGTCTCGGCGACATCCGTCTCGGAGTCATCCGTCTCGGGGTCATCCGTCTCGGCGACATCCGTCTCGGGGTCATCCGTCTCGGGGACATCCGTCTCGGGGTCATCCGTCTCGGGGACATCCGTCTCGGGGACATCCGTCTCAGGGACCTCCGTCTGCGCCATCCGTCTCGGGGACCTCCGTCTGAGCCATCCGTCTCGGGGACATCCGTCTCGGCGACATCCGTCTCGGGCCATCCGTCTCAGGGGCATCCTTCCAATTCAGATCAAGTAAACAGACGTGAATCATTCTTGGCTGGGCGATACAACTAACTACAAAAGTACAATTCATTCAAAAACATGTCATTGCAATGCCACGAGCAGCATTATTCACAATAACCGGATTAAGAGACATACTGGATACAATTCCCTCATATAATGTGCATTTTACGCGTAAACATGTCCTTCCGCTCATACACACACACCCACACCCACACCCACACATATGCACAAACACACATACGACGATTCTGGATAGTCCTGACCCAATCTACATACACGGCCGACTTTTATCATCAACCAGAGCACCTATACATCGCTGGTCCATACACACCACTCAAAGCTAATCAGACAGTCGCAGCCACTAAAACCATACAAAAAGTTAACAAAGCACACCTACCGTCTCGGCGCCAACCGTCTGCGCCATCCCTCTCGGCGACCTCCGTCTCGGGGACCTCCGTCTCGGGGTCATCCGTCTCGGGGTCATCCGTCTCGGGGACATCCGTCTCGGGGACATCCGTCTCAGGGGCCTCCGTCTGCGCCATCCGTCTCGGGGACCTCCGTCTCGGGGACCTCCGTCTCGGCGACATCCGTCTCGGCGACATCCGTCTCGGGGTCATCCGTCTCGGCGACATCCGTCTCGGGGTCATCCGTCTCGGGGACATCCGTCTGCGAGACGGGGAAGGCCAAGACGAGTGGCACAGACGGATGTACCTGAAATGGAAAGCCGTGAAACGGAGGGCCCATCCGTCATGGCTTAACATCTCGGGGACATCCGTCTGCGCCAAACATCTGTGCCATCCGTCTCGGCGCCATCCGTCTCGGGCCATCCGTCTCAGGGGCATCCTTCCAATTCAGATCAAGTAAACAGACGTGAATCATTCTTGGCTGGGCGATACAACTAACTACAAAAGTACAATTCATTCAAAAACATGTCATTGCAATGCCACGAGCAGCATTATTCACAATAACCGGATTAAGAGACATACTGGATACAATTCCCTCATATAATGTGCATTTTACGCGTAAACATGTCCTTCCGCTCACACACACACACACACACACACACACACACACACACACACACACACACACACACACACACACACACACACACACACACACACACACACATAGGCACAAACACACATACGACGATTCTGGATAGTCCTGACCCAATCTACATACACGGCCGACTTTTATCATCAACCAGAGCATCTATACATCGCTGGTCCATACACACCACTCAAAGCTAATCAGACAGTCGCAGCCACTAAAATAAAACCATACAAAATGTTAACAAAGCACACCTACCGTCTCGGCGCCAACCGTCTGCGCCATCCCTCTCGGCGACCTCCGTCTCGGGGTCATCCGTCTCGGGGTCATCCGTCTCGGGGACATCCGTCTCGGGGACATCCGTCTCAGGGGCCTCCGTCTGCGCCATCCGTCTCGGGGACCTCCGTCTCGGGGACCTCCGTCTCGGCGACATCCGTCTCGGAGTCATCCGTCTCGGGGTCATCCGTCTCGGCGACATCCGTCTCGGGGTCATCCGTCTCGGGGACATCCGTCTCGGGGTCATCCGTCTCGGGGACATCCGTCTCGGGGACATCCGTCTCAGGGACCTCCGTCTGCGCCATCCGTCTCGGGGACCTCCGTCTGAGCCATCCGTCTCGGGGACATCCGTCTCGGCGACATCCGTCTCGGGCAATCCGTCTCAGGGGCATCCTTCCAATTCAGATCAAGTAAACAGACGTGAATCATTCTTGGCTGGGCGATACAACTAACTACAAAAGTACAATTCATTCAAAAACATGTCATTGCAATGCCACGAGCAGCATTATTCACAATAACCGGATTAAGAGACATACTGGATACAATTCCCTCATATAATGTGCATTTTACGCGTAAACATGTCCTTCCGCTCATACACACACACCCACACCCACACCCACACCCACACATATGCACAAACACACATACGACGATTCTGGATAGTCCTGACCCAATCTACATACACGGCCGACTTTTATCATCAACCAGAGCACCTATACATCGCTGGTCCATACACACCACTCAAAGCTAATCAGACAGTCGCAGCCACTAAAACCATACAAAAAGTTAACAAAGCACACCTACCGTCTCGGCGCCAACCGTCTGCGCCATCCCTCTCGGCGACCTCCGTCTCGGGGACCTCCGTCTCGGGGTCATCCGTCTCGGGGTCATCCGTCTCGGGGACATCCGTCTCGGGGACATCCGTCTCAGGGGCCTCCGTCTGCGCCATCCGTCTCGGGGACCTCCGTCTCGGGGACCTCCGTCTCGGCGACATCCGTCTCGGCGACATCCGTCTCGGGGTCATCCGTCTCGGCGACATCCGTCTCGGGGTCATCCGTCTCGGGGACATCCGTCTGCGAGACGGGGAATGCCAAGACGAGTGGCACAGACGGATGTACCTGAAATGGAAAGCCGTGAAACGGAGGGCCCATCCGTCATGGCTTAACATCTCGGGGACATCCGTCTGCGCCAAACATCTGTGCCATCCGTCTCGGCGCCATCCGTCTCGGGCCATCCGTCTCAGGGGCATCCTTCCAATTCAGATCAAGTAAACAGACGTGAATCATTCTTGGCTGGGCGATACAACTAACTACAAAAGTACAATTCATTCAAAAACATGTCATTGCAATGCCACGAGCAGCATTATTCACAATAACCGGATTAAGAGACATACTGGATACAATTCCCTCATATAATGTGCATTTTACGCGTAAACATGTCCTTCCGCTCACACACACACACACACACACACACACACACACACACACACACACACACACACACACACACACACACACATAGGCACAAACACACATACGACGATTCTGGATAGTCCTGACCCAATCTATATACACGGCCGACTTTTATCATCAACCAGAGCATCTATACATCGCTGGTCCATACACACCACTCAAAGCTAATCAGACAGTCGCAGCCACTAAAATAAAACCATACAAAATGTTAACAAAGCACACCTACCGTCTCGGCGCCAACCGTCTGCGCCATCCCTCTCGGCGACCTCCGTCTCGGGGTCATCCGTCTCGGGGTCATCCGTCTCGGGGACATCCGTCTCGGGGACATCCGTCTCAGGGGCCTCCGTCTGCGCCATCCGTCTCGGGGACCTCCGTCTCGGGGACCTCCGTCTCGGCGACATCCGTCTCGGAGTCATCCGTCTCGGGGTCATCCGTCTCGGCGACATCCGTCTCGGGGTCATCCGTCTCGGGGACATCCGTCTCGGGGTCATCCGTCTCGGGGACATCCGTCTCGGGGACATCCGTCTCAGGGACCTCCGTCTGCGCCATCCGTCTCGGGGACCTCCGTCTGAGCCATCCGTCTCGGGGACATCCGTCTCGGCGACATCCGTCTCGGGCCATCCGTCTCAGGGGCATCCTTCCAATTCAGATCAAGTAAACAGACGTGAATCATTCTTGGCTGGGCGATACAACTAACTACAAAAGTACAATTCATTCAAAAACATGTCATTGCAATGCCACGAGCAGCATTATTCACAATAACCGGATTAAGAGACATACTGGATACAATTCCCTCATATAATGTGCATTTTACGCGTAAACATGTCCTTCCGCTCATACACACACACCCACACCCACACCCACACCCACACATATGCACAAACACACATACGACGATTCTGGATAGTCCTGACCCAATCTACATACACGGCCGACTTTTATCATCAACCAGAGCACCTATACATCGCTGGTCCATACACACCACTCAAAGCTAATCAGACAGTCGCAGCCACTAAAACCATACAAAAAGTTAACAAAGCACACCTACCGTCTCGGCGCCAACCGTCTGCGCCATCCCTCTCGGCGACCTCCGTCTCGGGGACCTCCGTCTCGGGGTCATCCGTCTCGGGGTCATCCGTCTCGGGGACATCCGTCTCGGGGACATCCGTCTCAGGGGCCTCCGTCTGCGCCATCCGTCTCGGGGACCTCCGTCTCGGGGACCTCCGTCTCGGCGACATCCGTCTCGGCGACATCCGTCTCGGGGTCATCCGTCTCGGCGACATCCGTCTCGGGGTCATCCGTCTCGGGGACATCCGTCTGCGAGACGGGGAAGGCCAAGACGAGTGGCACAGACGGATGTACCTGAAATGGAAAGCCGTGAAACGGAGGGCCCATCCGTCATGGCTTAACATCTCGGGGACATCCGTCTGCGCCAAACATCTGTGCCATCCGTCTCGGCGCCATCCGTCTCGGGCCATCCGTCTCAGGGGCATCCTTCCAATTCAGATCAAGTAAACAGACGTGAATCATTCTTGGCTGGGCGATACAACTAACTACAAAAGTACAATTCATTCAAAAACATGTCATTGCAATGCCACGAGCAGCATTATTCACAATAACCGGATTAAGAGACATACTGGATACAATTCCCTCATATAATGTGCATTTTACGCGTAAACATGTCCTTCCGCTCACACACACACACACACACACACACACACACACACACACACACACACACACACACACACACACACACACACACACACACATAGGCACAAACACACATACGACGATTCTGGATAGTCCTGACCCAATCTACATACACGGCCGACTTTTATCATCAACCAGAGCATCTATACATCGCTGGTCCATACACACCACTCAAAGCTAATCAGACAGTCGCAGCCACTAAAATAAAACCATACAAAATGTTAACAAAGCACACCTACCGTCTCGGCGCCAACCGTCTGCGCCATCCCTCTCGGCGACCTCCGTCTCGGGGTCATCCGTCTCGGGGTCATCCGTCTCGGGGACATCCGTCTCGGGGACATCCGTCTCAGGGGCCTCCGTCTGCGCCATCCGTCTCGGGGACCTCCGTCTCGGGGACCTCCGTCTCGGCGACATCCGTCTCGGAGTCATCCGTCTCGGGGTCATCCGTCTCGGCGACATCCGTCTCGGGGTCATCCGTCTCGGGGACATCCGTCTCGGGGTCATCCGTCTCGGGGACATCCGTCTCGGGGACATCCGTCTCAGGGACCTCCGTCTGCGCCATCCGTCTCGGGGACCTCCGTCTGAGCCATCCGTCTCGGGGACATCCGTCTCGGCGACATCCGTCTCGGGCCATCCGTCTCAGGGGCATCCTTCCAATTCAGATCAAGTAAACAGACGTGAATCATTCTTGGCTGGGCGATACAACTAACTACAAAAGTACAATTCATTCAAAAACATGTCATTGCAATGCCACGAGCAGCATTATTCACAATAACCGGATTAAGAGACATACTGGATACAATTCCCTCATATAATGTGCATTTTACGCGTAAACATGTCCTTCCGCTCATACACACACACCCACACCCACACCCACACCCACACATATGCACAAACACACATACGACGATTCTGGATAGTCCTGACCCAATCTACATACACGGCCGACTTTTATCATCAACCAGAGCACCTATACATCGCTGGTCCATACACACCACTCAAAGCTAATCAGACAGTCGCAGCCACTAAAACCATACAAAAAGTTAACAAAGCACACCTACCGTCTCGGCGCCAACCGTCTGCGCCATCCCTCTCGGCGACCTCCGTCTCGGGGACCTCCGTCTCGGGGTCATCCGTCTCGGGGTCATCCGTCTCGGGGACATCCGTCTCGGGGACATCCGTCTCAGGGGCCTCCGTCTGCGCCATCCGTCTCGGGGACCTCCGTCTCGGGGACCTCCGTCTCGGCGACATCCGTCTCGGCGACATCCGTCTCGGGGTCATCCGTCTCGGCGACATCCGTCTCGGGGTCATCCGTCTCGGGGACATCCGTCTGCGAGACGGGGAATGCCAAGACGAGTGGCACAGACGGATGTACCTGAAATGGAAAGCCGTGAAACGGAGGGCCCATCCGTCATGGCTTAACATCTCGGGGACATCCGTCTGCGCCAAACATCTGTGCCATCCGTCTCGGCGCCATCCGTCTCGGGCCATCCGTCTCAGGGGCATCCTTCCAATTCAGATCAAGTAAACAGACGTGAATCATTCTTGGCTGGGCGATACAACTAACTACAAAAGTACAATTCATTCAAAAACATGTCATTGCAATGCCACGAGCAGCATTATTCACAATAACCGGATTAAGAGACATACTGGATACAATTCCCTCATATAATGTGCATTTTACGCGTAAACATGTCCTTCCGCTCACACACACACACACACACACACACACACACACACACACACACACACACACACACACACACACACACATAGGCACAAACACACATACGACGATTCTGGATAGTCCTGACCCAATCTACATACACGGCCGACTTTTATCATCAACCAGAGCATCTATACATCGCTGGTCCATACACACCACTCAAAGCTAATCAGACAGTCGCAGCCACTAAAATAAAACCATACAAAATGTTAACAAAGCACACCTACCGTCTCGGCGCCAACCGTCTGCGCCATCCCTCTCGGCGACCTCCGTCTCGGGGTCATCCGTCTCGGGGTCATCCGTCTCGGGGACATCCGTCTCGGGGACATCCGTCTCAGGGGCCTCCGTCTGCGCCATCCGTCTCGGGGACCTCCGTCTCGGGGACCTCCGTCTCGGCGACATCCGTCTCGGAGTCATCCGTCTCGGGGTCATCCGTCTCGGCGACATCCGTCTCGGGGTCATCCGTCTCGGGGACATCCGTCTCGGGGTCATCCGTCTCGGGGACATCCGTCTCGGGGACATCCGTCTCAGGGACCTCCGTCTGCGCCATCCGTCTCGGGGACCTCCGTCTGAGCCATCCGTCTCGGGGACATCCGTCTCGGCGACATCCGTCTCGGGCCATCCGTCTCAGGGGCATCCTTCCAATTCAGATCAAGTAAACAGACGTGAATCATTCTTGGCTGGGCGATACAACTAACTACAAAAGTACAATTCATTCAAAAACATGTCATTGCAATGCCACGAGCAGCATTATTCACAATAACCGGATTAAGAGACATACTGGATACAATTCCCTCATATAATGTGCATTTTACGCGTAAACATGTCCTTCCGCTCATACACACACACCCACACCCACACCCACACCCACACATATGCACACACACACACACACACATAGGCACAAACACACATACGACGATTCTGGATAGTCCTGACCCAATCTACATACACGGCCGACTTTTATCATCAACCAGAGCATCTATACATCGCTGGTCCATACACACCACTCAAAGCTAATCAGACAGTCGCAGCCACTAAAATAAAACCATACAAAATGTTAACAAAGCACACCTACCGTCTCGGCGCCAACCGTCTGCGCCATCCCTCTCGGCGACCTCCGTCTCGGGGTCATCCGTCTCGGGGTCATCCGTCTCGGGGACATCCGTCTCGGGGACATCCGTCTCAGGGGCCTCCGTCTGCGCCATCCGTCTCGGGGACCTCCGTCTCGGGGACCTCCGTCTCGGCGACATCCGTCTCGGAGTCATCCGTCTCGGGGTCATCCGTCTCGGCGACATCCGTCTCGGGGTCATCCGTCTCGGGGACATCCGTCTCGGGGTCATCCGTCTCGGGGACATCCGTCTCGGGGACATCCGTCTCAGGGACCTCCGTCTGCGCCATCCGTCTCGGGGACCTCCGTCTGAGCCATCCGTCTCGGGGACATCCGTCTCGGCGACATCCGTCTCGGGCCATCCGTCTCAGGGGCATCCTTCCAATTCAGATCAAGTAAACAGACGTGAATCATTCTTGGCTGGGCGATACAACTAACTACAAAAGTACAATTCATTCAAAAACATGTCATTGCAATGCCACGAGCAGCATTATTCACAATAACCGGATTAAGAGACATACTGGATACAATTCCCTCATATAATGTGCATTTTACGCGTAAACATGTCCTTCCGCTCATACACACACACCCACACCCACACCCACACATATGCACAAACACACATACGACGATTCTGGATAGTCCTGACCCAATCTACATACACGGCCGACTTTTATCATCAACCAGAGCACCTATACATCGCTGGTCCATACACACCACTCAAAGCTAATCAGACAGTCGCAGCCACTAAAACGATACAAAAAGTTAACAAAGCACACCTACCGTCTCGGCGCCAACCGTCTGCGCCATCCCTCTCGGCGACCTCCGTCTCGGGGACCTCCGTCTCGGGGTCATCCGTCTCGGGGTCATCCGTCTCGGGGACATCCGTCTCGGGGACATCCGTCTCAGGGGCCTCCGTCTGCGCCATCCGTCTCGGGGACCTCCGTCTCGGGGACCTCCGTCTCGGCGATATCCGTCTCGGCGACATCCGTCTCGGGGTCATCCGTCTCGGCGACATCCGTCTCGGGGTCATCCGTCTCGGGGACATCCGTCTGCGAGACGGGGAAGGCCAAGACGAGTGGCACAGACGGATGTACCTGAAATGGAAAGCCGTGAAACGGAGGGCCCATCCGTCATGGCTTAACATCTCGGGGACATCCGTCTGCGCCAAACATCTGTGCCATCCGTCTCGGCGCCATCCGTCTCGGGCCATCCGTCTCAGGGGCATCCTTCCAATTCAGATCAAGTAAACAGACGTGAATCATTCTTGGCTGGGCGATACAACTAACTACAAAAGTACAATTCATTCAAAAACATGTCATTGCAATGCCACGAGCAGCATTATTCACAATAACCGGATTAAGAGACATACTGGATACAATTCCCTCATATAATGTGCATTTTACGCGTAAACATGTCCTTCCGCTCACACACACACACACACACACACACACACACACACACACACACACACACACACACACACACACACATAGGCACAAACACACATACGACGATTCTGGATAGTCCTGACCCAATCTACATACACGGCCGACTTTTATCATCAACCAGAGCATCTATACATCGCTGGTCCATACACACCACTCAAAGCTAATCAGACAGTCGCAGCCACTAAAATAAAACCATACAAAATGTTAACAAAGCACACCTACCGTCTCGGCGCCAACCGTCTGCGCCATCCCTCTCGGCGACCTCCGTCTCGGGGTCATCCGTCTCGGGGTCATCCGTCTCGGGGACATCCGTCTCGGGGACATCCGTCTCAGGGGCCTCCGTCTGCGCCATCCGTCTCGGGGACCTCCGTCTCGGGGACCTCCGTCTCGGCGACATCCGTCTCGGAGTCATCCGTCTCGGGGTCATCCGTCTCGGCGACATCCGTCTCGGGGTCATCCGTCTCGGGGACATCCGTCTCGGGGTCATCCGTCTCGGGGACATCCGTCTCGGGGACATCCGTCTCAGGGACCTCCGTCTGCGCCATCCGTCTCGGGGACCTCCGTCTGAGCCATCCGTCTCGGGGACATCCGTCTCGGCGACATCCGTCTCGGGCCATCCGTCTCAGGGGCATCCTTCCAATTCAGATCAAGTAAACAGACGTGAATCATTCTTGGCTGGGCGATACAACTAACTACAAAAGTACAATTCATTCAAAAACATGTCATTGCAATGCCACGAGCAGCATTATTCACAATAACCGGATTAAGAGACATACTGGATACAATTCCCTCATATAATGTGCATTTTACGCGTAAACATGTCCTTCCGCTCATACACACACACCCACACCCACACCCACACATATGCACAAACACACATACGACGATTCTGGATAGTCCTGACCCAATCTACATACACGGCCGACTTTTATCATCAACCAGAGCACCTATACATCGCTGGTCCATACACACCACTCAAAGCTAATCAGACAGTCGCAGCCACTAAAACGATACAAAAAGTTAACAAAGCACACCTACCGTCTCGGCGCCAACCGTCTGCGCCATCCCTCTCGGCGACCTCCGTCTCGGGGACCTCCGTCTCGGGGTCATCCGTCTCGGGGTCATCCGTCTCGGGGACATCCGTCTCGGGGACATCCGTCTCAGGGGCCTCCGTCTGCGCCATCCGTCTCGGGGACCTCCGTCTCGGGGACCTCCGTCTCGGCGATATCCGTCTCGGCGACATCCGTCTCGGGGTCATCCGTCTCGGCGACATCCGTCTCGGGGTCATCCGTCTCGGGGACATCCGTCTGCGAGACGGGGAAGGCCAAGACGAGTGGCACAGACGGATGTACCTGAAATGGAAAGCCGTGAAACGGAGGGCCCATCCGTCATGGCTTAACATCTCGGGGACATCCGTCTGCGCCAAACATCTGTGCCATCCGTCTCGGCGCCATCCGTCTCGGGCCATCCGTCTCAGGGGCATCCTTCCAATTCAGATCAAGTAAACAGACGTGAATCATTCTTGGCTGGGCGATACAACTAACTACAAAAGTACAATTCATTCAAAAACATGTCATTGCAATGCCACGAGCAGCATTATTCACAATAACCGGATTAAGAGACATACTGGATACAATTCCCTCATATAATGTGCATTTTACGCGTAAACATGTCCTTCCGCTCACACACACACACACACACACACACACACACACACACACACACACACACACACACACACACACACACACACACATAGGCACAAACACACATACGACGATTCTGGATAGTCCTGACCCAATCTACATACACGGCCGACTTTTATCATCAACCAGAGCATCTATACATCGCTGGTCCATACACACCACTCAAAGCTAATCAGACAGTCGCAGCCACTAAAATAAAACCATACAAAATGTTAACAAAGCACACCTACCGTCTCGGCGCCAACCGTCTGCGCCATCCCTCTCGGCGACCTCCGTCTCGGGGTCATCCGTCTCGGGGTCATCCGTCTCGGGGACATCCGTCTCGGGGACATCCGTCTCAGGGGCCTCCGTCTGCGCCATCCGTCTCGGGGACCTCCGTCTCGGGGACCTCCGTCTCGGCGACATCCGTCTCGGAGTCATCCGTCTCGGGGTCATCCGTCTCGGCGACATCCGTCTCGGGGTCATCCGTCTCGGGGACATCCGTCTCGGGGTCATCCGTCTCGGGGACATCCGTCTCGGGGACATCCGTCTCAGGGACCTCCGTCTGCGCCATCCGTCTCGGGGACCTCCGTCTGAGCCATCCGTCTCGGGGACATCCGTCTCGGCGACATCCGTCTCGGGCCATCCGTCTCAGGGGCATCCTTCCAATTCAGATCAAGTAAACAGACGTGAATCATTCTTGGCTGGGCGATACAACTAACTACAAAAGTACAATTCATTCAAAAACATGTCATTGCAATGCCACGAGCAGCATTATTCACAATAACCGGATTAAGAGACATACTGGATACAATTCCCTCATATAATGTGCATTTTACGCGTAAACATGTCCTTCCGCTCATACACACACACCCACACCCACACCCACACCCACACATATGCACAAACACACATACGACGATTCTGGATAGTCCTGACCCAATCTACATACACGGCCGACTTTTATCATCAACCAGAGCACCTATACATCGCTGGTCCATACACACCACTCAAAGCTAATCAGACAGTCGCAGCCACTAAAACCATACAAAAAGTTAACAAAGCACACCTACCGTCTCGGCGCCAACCGTCTGCGCCATCCCTCTCGGCGACCTCCGTCTCGGGGACCTCCGTCTCGGGGTCATCCGTCTCGGGGTCATCCGTCTCGGGGACATCCGTCTCGGAGACATCCGTCTCAGGGGCCTCCGTCTGCGCCATCCGTCTCGGGGACCTCCGTCTCGGGGACCTCCGTCTCGGCGACATCCGTCTCGGCGACATCCGTCTCGGGGTCATCCGTCTCGGCGACATCCGTCTCGGGGTCATCCGTCTCGGGGACATCCGTCTGCGAGACGGGGAAGGCCAAGACGAGTGGCACAGACGGATGTACCTGAAATGGAAAGCCTTGAAACGGAGGGCCCATCCGTCATGGCTTAACATCTCGGGGACATCCGTCTGCGCCAAACATCTGTGCCATCCGTCTCGGCGCCATCCGTCTCGGGCCATCCGTCTCAGGGGCATCCTTCCAATTCAGATCAAGTAAACAGACGTGAATCATTCTTGGCTGGGCGATACAACTAACTACAAAAGTACAATTCATTCAAAAACATGTCATTGCAATGCCACGAGCAGCATTATTCACAATAACCGGATTAAGAGACATACTGGATACAATTCCCTCATATAATGTGCATTTTACGCGTAAACATGTCCTTCCGCTCACACACACACACACACACACACACACACACACACACACACACACACACACACACACATAGGCACAAACACACATACGACGATTCTGGATAGTCCTGACCCAATCTACATACACGGCCGACTTTTATCATCAACCAGAGCATCTATACATCGCTGGTCCATACACACCACTCAAAGCTAATCAGACAGTCGCAGCCACTAAAATAAAACCATACAAAATGTTAACAAAGCACACCTACCGTCTCGGCGCCAACCGTCTGCGCCATCCCTCTCGGCGACCTCCGTCTCGGGGTCATCCGTCTCGGGGTCATCCGTCTCGGGGACATCCGTCTCGGGGACATCCGTCTCAGGGGCCTCCGTCTGCGCCATCCGTCTCGGGGACCTCCGTCTCGGGGACCTCCGTCTCGGCGACATCCGTCTCGGAGTCATCCGTCTCGGGGTCATCCGTCTCGGCGACATCCGTCTCGGGGTCATCCGTCTCGGGGACATCCGTCTCGGGGTCATCCGTCTCGGGGACATCCGTCTCGGGGACATCCGTCTCAGGGACCTCCGTCTGCGCCATCCGTCTCGGGGACCTCCGTCTGAGCCATCCGTCTCGGGGACATCCGTCTCGGCGACATCCGTCTCGGGCCATCCGTCTCAGGGGCATCCTTCCAATTCAGATCAAGTAAACAGACGTGAATCATTCTTGGCTGGGCGATACAACTAACTACAAAAGTACAATTCATTCAAAAACATGTCATTGCAATGCCACGAGCAGCATTATTCACAATAACCGGATTAAGAGACATACTGGATACAATTCCCTCATATAATGTGCATTTTACGCGTAAACATGTCCTTCCGCTCACACACACACACACACACACACACACACACACACACACACACACACACACACACACACACACACACACACACACACATAGGCACAAACACACATACGACGATTCTGGATAGTCCTGACCCAATCTACATACACGGCCGACTTTTATCATCAACCAGAGCATCTATACATCGCTGGTCCATACACACCACTCAAAGCTAATCAGACAGTCGCAGCCACTAAAATAAAACCATACAAAATGTTAACAAAGCACACCTACCGTCTCGGCGCCAACCGTCTGCGCCATCCCTCTCGGCGACCTCCGTCTCGGGGTCATCCGTCTCGGGGTCATCCGTCTCGGGGACATCCGTCTCGGGGACATCCGTCTCAGGGGCCTCCGTCTGCGCCATCCGTCTCGGGGACCTCCGTCTCGGGGACCTCCGTCTCGGCGACATCCGTCTCGGAGTCATCCGTCTCGGGGTCATCCGTCTCGGCGACATCCGTCTCGGGGTCATCCGTCTCGGGGACATCCGTCTCGGGGTCATCCGTCTCGGGGACATCCGTCTCGGGGACATCCGTCTCAGGGACCTCCGTCTGCGCCATCCGTCTCGGGGACCTCCGTCTGAGCCATCCGTCTCGGGGACATCCGTCTCGGCGACATCCGTCTCGGGCCATCCGTCTCAGGGGCATCCTTCCAATTCAGATCAAGTAAACAGAAACAGACGTGAATCATTCTTGGCTGGGCGATACAACTAACTACAAAAGTACAATTCATTCAAAAACATGTCATTGCAATGCCACGAGCAGCATTATTCACAATAACCGGATTAAGAGACATACTGGATACAATTCCCTCATATAATGTGCATTTTACGCGTAAACATGTCCTTCCGCTCATACACACACACCCACACCCACACCCACACCCACACATATGCACAAACACACATACGACGATTCTGGATAGTCCTGACCCAATCTACATACACGGCCGACTTTTATCATCAACCAGAGCACCTATACATCGCTGGTCCATACACACCACTCAAAGCTAATCAGACAGTCGCAGCCACTAAAACCATACAAAAAGTTAACAAAGCACACCTACCGTCTCGGCGCCAACCGTCTGCGCCATCCCTCTCGGCGACCTCCGTCTCGGGGACCTCCGTCTCGGGGTCATCCGTCTCGGGGTCATCCGTCTCGGGGACATCCGTCTCGGGGACATCCGTCTCAGGGGCCTCCGTCTGCGCCATCCGTCTCGGGGACCTCCGTCTCGGGGACCTCCGTCTCGGCGATATCCGTCTCGGCGACATCCGTCTCGGGGTCATCCGTCTCGGCGACATCCGTCTCGGGGTCATCCGTCTCGGGGACATCCGTCTGCGAGACGGGGAAGGCCAAGACGAGTGGCACAGACGGATGTACCTGAAATGGAAAGCCGTGAAACGGAGGGCCCATCCGTCATGGCTTAACATCTCGGGGACATCCGTCTGCGCCAAACATCTGTGCCATCCGTCTCGGCGCCATCCGTCTCGGGCCATCCGTCTCAGGGGCATCCTTCCAATTCAGATCAAGTAAACAGACGTGAATCATTCTTGGCTGGGCGATACAACTAACTACAAAAGTACAATTCATTCAAAAACATGTCATTGCAATGCCACGAGCAGCATTATTCACAATAACCGGATTAAGAGACATACTGGATACAATTCCCTCATATAATGTGCATTTTACGCGTAAACATGTCCTTCCGCTCACACACACACACACACACACACACACACACACACACACACACACACACACACACACACACACACACACACATAGGCACAAACACACATACGACGATTCTGGATAGTCCTGACCCAATCTACATACACGGCCGACTTTTATCATCAATCAGAGCATCTATACATCGCTGGTCCATACACACCACTCAAAGCTAATCAGACAGTCGCAGCCACTAAAATAAAACCATACAAAATGTTAACAAAGCACACCTACCGTCTCGGCGCCAACCGTCTGCGCCATCCCTCTCGGCGACCTCCGTCTCGGGGTCATCCGTCTCGGGGTCATCCGTCTCGGGGACATCCGTCTCGGGGACATCCGTCTCAGGGGCCTCCGTCTGCGCCATCCGTCTCGGGGACCTCCGTCTCGGGGACCTCCGTCTCGGCGACATCCGTCTCGGAGTCATCCGTCTCGGGGTCATCCGTCTCGGCGACATCCGTCTCGGGGTCATCCGTCTCGGGGACATCCGTCTCGGGGTCATCCGTCTCGGGGACATCCGTCTCGGGGACATCCGTCTCAGGGACCTCCGTCTGCGCCATCCGTCTCGGGGACCTCCGTCTGAGCCATCCGTCTCGGGGACATCCGTCTCGGCGACATCCGTCTCGGGCCATCCGTCTCAGGGGCATCCTTCCAATTCAGATCAAGTAAACAGACGTGAATCATTCTTGGCTGGGCGATACAACTAACTACAAAAGTACAATTCATTCAAAAACATGTCATTGCAATGCCACGAGCAGCATTATTCACAATAACCGGATTCTGGATACAATTCCCTCATATAATGTGCATTTTACGCGTAAACATGTCCTTCCGCTCACACACACACACACACACACACACACACACACACACACACACACACACACACACACACACACACATAGGCACAAACACACATACGACGATTCTGGATAGTCCTGACCCAATCTACATACACGGCCGACTTTTATCATCAACCAGAGCATCTATACATCGCTGGTCCATACACACCACTCAAAGCTAATCAGACAGTCGCAGCCACTAAAATAAAACCATACAAAATGTTAACAAAGCACACCTACCGTCTCGGCGCCAACCGTCTGCGCCATCCCTCTCGGCGACCTCCGTCTCGGGGTCATCCGTCTCGGGGTCATCCGTCTCGGGGACATCCGTCTCGGGGACATCCGTCTCAGGGGCCTCCGTCTGCGCCATCCGTCTCGGGGACCTCCGTCTCGGGGACCTCCGTCTCGGCGACATCCGTCTCGGAGTCATCCGTCTCGGGGTCATCCGTCTCGGCGACATCCGTCTCGGGGTCATCCGTCTCGGGGACATCCGTCTCGGGGTCATCCGTCTCGGGGACATCCGTCTCGGGGACATCCGTCTCAGGGACCTCCGTCTGCGCCATCCGTCTCGGGGACCTCCGTCTGAGCCATCCGTCTCGGGGACATCCGTCTCGGCGACATCCGTCTCGGGCCATCCGTCTCAGGGGCATCCTTCCAATTCAGATCAAGTAAACAGACGTGAATCATTCTTGGCTGGGCGATACAACTAACTACAAAAGTACAATTCATTCAAAAACATGTCATTGCAATGCCACGAGCAGCATTATTCACAATAACCGGATTAAGAGACATACTGGATACAATTCCCTCATATAATGTGCATTTTACGCGTAAACATGTCCTTCCGCTCATACACACACACCCACACCCACACCCACACATATGCACAAACACACATACGACGATTCTGGATAGTCCTGACCCAATCTACATACACGGCCGACTTTTATCATCAACCAGAGCACCTATACATCGCTGGTCCATACACACCACTCAAAGCTAATCAGACAGTCGCAGCCACTAAAACGATACAAAAAGTTAACAAAGCACACCTACCGTCTCGGCGCCAACCGTCTGCGCCATCCCTCTCGGCGACCTCCGTCTCGGGGACCTCCGTCTCGGGGTCATCCGTCTCGGGGTCATCCGTCTCGGGGACATCCGTCTCGGGGACATCCGTCTCAGGGGCCTCCGTCTGCGCCATCCGTCTCGGGGACCTCCGTCTCGGGGACCTCCGTCTCGGCGATATCCGTCTCGGCGACATCCGTCTCGGGGTCATCCGTCTCGGCGACATCCGTCTCGGGGTCATCCGTCTCGGGGACATCCGTCTGCGAGACGGGGAAGGCCAAGACGAGTGGCACAGACGGATGTACCTGAAATGGAAAGCCGTGAAACGGAGGGCCCATCCGTCATGGCTTAACATCTCGGGGACATCCGTCTGCGCCAAACATCTGTGCCATCCGTCTCGGCGCCATCCGTCTCGGGCCATCCGTCTCAGGGGCATCCTTCCAATTCAGATCAAGTAAACAGACGTGAATCATTCTTGGCTGGGCGATACAACTAACTACAAAAGTACAATTCATTCAAAAACATGTCATTGCAATGCCACGAGCAGCATTATTCACAATAACCGGATTAAGAGACATACTGGATACAATTCCCTCATATAATGTGCATTTTACGCGTAAACATGTCCTTCCGCTCACACACACACACACACACACACACACACACACACACACACACACACACACACACACACACACATAGGCACAAACACACATACGACGATTCTGGATAGTCCTGACCCAATCTACATACACGGCCGACTTTTATCATCAACCAGAGCATCTATACATCGCTGGTCCATACACACCACTCAAAGCTAATCAGACAGTCGCAGCCACTAAAATAAAACCATACAAAATGTTAACAAAGCACACCTACCGTCTCGGCGCCAACCGTCTGCGCCATCCCTCTCGGCGACCTCCGTCTCGGGGTCATCCGTCTCGGGGTCATCCGTCTCGGGGACATCCGTCTCGGGGACATCCGTCTCAGGGGCCTCCGTCTGCGCCATCCGTCTCGGGGACCTCCGTCTCGGGGACCTCCGTCTCGGCGACATCCGTCTCGGAGTCATCCGTCTCGGGGTCATCCGTCTCGGCGACATCCGTCTCGGGGTCATCCGTCTCGGGGACATCCGTCTCGGGGTCATCCGTCTCGGGGACATCCGTCTCGGGGACATCCGTCTCAGGGACCTCCGTCTGCGCCATCCGTCTCGGGGACCTCCGTCTGAGCCATCCGTCTCGGGGACATCCGTCTCGGCGACATCCGTCTCGGGCCATCCGTCTCAGGGGCATCCTTCCAATTCAGATCAAGTAAACAGACGTGAATCATTCTTGGCTGGGCGATACAACTAACTACAAAAGTACAATTCATTCAAAAACATGTCATTGCAATGCCACGAGCAGCATTATTCACAATAACCGGATTAAGAGACATACTGGATACAATTCCCTCATATAATGTGCATTTTACGCGTAAACATGTCCTTCCGCTCATACACACACACCCACACCCACACCCACACATATGCACAAACACACATACGACGATTCTGGATAGTCCTGACCCAATCTACATACACGGCCGACTTTTATCATCAACCAGAGCACCTATACATCGCTGGTCCATACACACCACTCAAAGCTAATCAGACAGTCGCAGCCACTAAAACGATACAAAAAGTTAACAAAGCACACCTACCGTCTCGGCGCCAACCGTCTGCGCCATCCCTCTCGGCGACCTCCGTCTCGGGGACCTCCGTCTCGGGGTCATCCGTCTCGGGGTCATCCGTCTCGGGGACATCCGTCTCGGGGACATCCGTCTCAGGGGCCTCCGTCTGCGCCATCCGTCTCGGGGACCTCCGTCTCGGGGACCTCCGTCTCGGCGATATCCGTCTCGGCGACATCCGTCTCGGGGTCATCCGTCTCGGCGACATCCGTCTCGGGGTCATCCGTCTCGGGGACATCCGTCTGCGAGACGGGGAAGGCCAAGACGAGTGGCACAGACGGATGTACCTGAAATGGAAAGCCGTGAAACGGAGGGCCCATCCGTCATGGCTTAACATCTCGGGGACATCCGTCTGCGCCAAACATCTGTGCCATCCGTCTCGGCGCCATCCGTCTCGGGCCATCCGTCTCAGGGGCATCCTTCCAATTCAGATCAAGTAAACAGACGTGAATCATTCTTGGCTGGGCGATACAACTAACTACAAAAGTACAATTCATTCAAAAACATGTCATTGCAATGCCACGAGCAGCATTATTCACAATAACCGGATTAAGAGACATACTGGATACAATTCCCTCATATAATGTGCATTTTACGCGTAAACATGTCCTTCCGCTCACACACACACACACACACACACACACACACACACACACACACACACACACACACACACACACACACACACACATAGGCACAAACACACATACGACGATTCTGGATAGTCCTGACCCAATCTACATACACGGCCGACTTTTATCATCAACCAGAGCATCTATACATCGCTGGTCCATACACACCACTCAAAGCTAATCAGACAGTCGCAGCCACTAAAATAAAACCATACAAAATGTTAACAAAGCACACCTACCGTCTCGGCGCCAACCGTCTGCGCCATCCCTCTCGGCGACCTCCGTCTCGGGGTCATCCGTCTCGGGGTCATCCGTCTCGGGGACATCCGTCTCGGGGACATCCGTCTCAGGGGCCTCCGTCTGCGCCATCCGTCTCGGGGACCTCCGTCTCGGGGACCTCCGTCTCGGCGACATCCGTCTCGGAGTCATCCGTCTCGGGGTCATCCGTCTCGGCGACATCCGTCTCGGGGTCATCCGTCTCGGGGACATCCGTCTCGGGGTCATCCGTCTCGGGGACATCCGTCTCGGGGACATCCGTCTCAGGGACCTCCGTCTGCGCCATCCGTCTCGGGGACCTCCGTCTGAGCCATCCGTCTCGGGGACATCCGTCTCGGCGACATCCGTCTCGGGCCATCCGTCTCAGGGGCATCCTTCCAATTCAGATCAAGTAAACAGACGTGAATCATTCTTGGCTGGGCGATACAACTAACTACAAAAGTACAATTCATTCAAAAACATGTCATTGCAATGCCACGAGCAGCATTATTCACAATAACCGGATTAAGAGACATACTGGATACAATTCCCTCATATAATGTGCATTTTACGCGTAAACATGTCCTTCCGCTCATACACACACACCCACACCCACACCCACACCCACACATATGCACAAACACACATACGACGATTCTGGATAGTCCTGACCCAATCTACATACACGGCCGACTTTTATCATCAACCAGAGCACCTATACATCGCTGGTCCATACACACCACTCAAAGCTAATCAGACAGTCGCAGCCACTAAAACCATACAAAAAGTTAACAAAGCACACCTACCGTCTCGGCGCCAACCGTCTGCGCCATCCCTCTCGGCGACCTCCGTCTCGGGGACCTCCGTCTCGGGGTCATCCGTCTCGGGGTCATCCGTCTCGGGGACATCCGTCTCGGAGACATCCGTCTCAGGGGCCTCCGTCTGCGCCATCCGTCTCGGGGACCTCCGTCTCGGGGACCTCCGTCTCGGCGACATCCGTCTCGGCGACATCCGTCTCGGGGTCATCCGTCTCGGCGACATCCGTCTCGGGGTCATCCGTCTCGGGGACATCCGTCTGCGAGACGGGGAAGGCCAAGACGAGTGGCACAGACGGATGTACCTGAAATGGAAAGCCTTGAAACGGAGGGCCCATCCGTCATGGCTTAACATCTCGGGGACATCCGTCTGCGCCAAACATCTGTGCCATCCGTCTCGGCGCCATCCGTCTCGGGCCATCCGTCTCAGGGGCATCCTTCCAATTCAGATCAAGTAAACAGACGTGAATCATTCTTGGCTGGGCGATACAACTAACTACAAAAGTACAATTCATTCAAAAACATGTCATTGCAATGCCACGAGCAGCATTATTCACAATAACCGGATTAAGAGACATACTGGATACAATTCCCTCATATAATGTGCATTTTACGCGTAAACATGTCCTTCCGCTCACACACACACACACACACACACACACACACACACACACACACACACACACACACACATAGGCACAAACACACATACGACGATTCTGGATAGTCCTGACCCAATCTACATACACGGCCGACTTTTATCATCAACCAGAGCATCTATACATCGCTGGTCCATACACACCACTCAAAGCTAATCAGACAGTCGCAGCCACTAAAATAAAACCATACAAAATGTTAACAAAGCACACCTACCGTCTCGGCGCCAACCGTCTGCGCCATCCCTCTCGGCGACCTCCGTCTCGGGGTCATCCGTCTCGGGGTCATCCGTCTCGGGGACATCCGTCTCGGGGACATCCGTCTCAGGGGCCTCCGTCTGCGCCATCCGTCTCGGGGACCTCCGTCTCGGGGACCTCCGTCTCGGCGACATCCGTCTCGGAGTCATCCGTCTCGGGGTCATCCGTCTCGGCGACATCCGTCTCGGGGTCATCCGTCTCGGGGACATCCGTCTCGGGGTCATCCGTCTCGGGGACATCCGTCTCGGGGACATCCGTCTCAGGGACCTCCGTCTGCGCCATCCGTCTCGGGGACCTCCGTCTGAGCCATCCGTCTCGGGGACATCCGTCTCGGCGACATCCGTCTCGGGCCATCCGTCTCAGGGGCATCCTTCCAATTCAGATCAAGTAAACAGACGTGAATCATTCTTGGCTGGGCGATACAACTAACTACAAAAGTACAATTCATTCAAAAACATGTCATTGCAATGCCACGAGCAGCATTATTCACAATAACCGGATTAAGAGACATACTGGATACAATTCCCTCATATAATGTGCATTTTACGCGTAAACATGTCCTTCCGCTCACACACACACACACACACACACACACACACACACACACACACACACACACACACACACACACACACACACACACACACACACATAGGCACAAACACACATACGACGATTCTGGATAGTCCTGACCCAATCTACATACACGGCCGACTTTTATCATCAACCAGAGCATCTATACATCGCTGGTCCATACACACCACTCAAAGCTAATCAGACAGTCGCAGCCACTAAAATAAAACCATACAAAATGTTAACAAAGCACACCTACCGTCTCGGCGCCAACCGTCTGCGCCATCCCTCTCGGCGACCTCCGTCTCGGGGTCATCCGTCTCGGGGTCATCCGTCTCGGGGACATCCGTCTCGGGGACATCCGTCTCAGGGGCCTCCGTCTGCGCCATCCGTCTCGGGGACCTCCGTCTCGGGGACCTCCGTCTCGGCGACATCCGTCTCGGAGTCATCCGTCTCGGGGTCATCCGTCTCGGCGACATCCGTCTCGGGGTCATCCGTCTCGGGGACATCCGTCTCGGGGTCATCCGTCTCGGGGACATCCGTCTCGGGGACATCCGTCTCAGGGACCTCCGTCTGCGCCATCCGTCTCGGGGACCTCCGTCTGAGCCATCCGTCTCGGGGACATCCGTCTCGGCGACATCCGTCTCGGGCCATCCGTCTCAGGGGCATCCTTCCAATTCAGATCAAGTAAACAGACGTGAATCATTCTTGGCTGGGCGATACAACTAACTACAAAAGTACAATTCATTCAAAAACATGTCATTGCAATGCCACGAGCAGCATTATTCACAATAACCGGATTAAGAGACATACTGGATACAATTCCCTCATATAATGTGCATTTTACGCGTAAACATGTCCTTCCGCTCATACACACACACCCACACCCACACCCACACCCACACATATGCACAAACACACATACGACGATTCTGGATAGTCCTGACCCAATCTACATACACGGCCGACTTTTATCATCAACCAGAGCACCTATACATCGCTGGTCCATACACACCACTCAAAGCTAATCAGACAGTCGCAGCCACTAAAACCATACAAAAAGTTAACAAAGCACACCTACCGTCTCGGCGCCAACCGTCTGCGCCATCCCTCTCGGCGACCTCCGTCTCGGGGACCTCCGTCTCGGGGTCATCCGTCTCGGGGTCATCCGTCTCGGGGACATCCGTCTCGGGGACATCCGTCTCAGGGGCCTCCGTCTGCGCCATCCGTCTCGGGGACCTCCGTCTCGGGGACCTCCGTCTCGGCGATATCCGTCTCGGCGACATCCGTCTCGGGGTCATCCGTCTCGGCGACATCCGTCTCGGGGTCATCCGTCTCGGGGACATCCGTCTGCGAGACGGGGAAGGCCAAGACGAGTGGCACAGACGGATGTACCTGAAATGGAAAGCCGTGAAACGGAGGGCCCATCCGTCATGGCTTAACATCTCGGGGACATCCGTCTGCGCCAAACATCTGTGCCATCCGTCTCGGCGCCATCCGTCTCGGGCCATCCGTCTCAGGGGCATCCTTCCAATTCAGATCAAGTAA